>NDXB01001065.1:13195-23409 GCA_002631895.1 Agapornis roseicollis
TTCTTTTTTTTTTTTTTTCTTTTTCTATTTTTCAAAGAAATTACATTATTTGGCTGCGTTTCATTTCATGTTATTTAACTTTGAGGTGGTTTTTATGTTGAGGTGTAGTCCTCAACAGATAAGATGCCTAGTAAGTAAAGGTAGAAAGATTTTGCATGAAAAATTAAAAACATAAAAGTGGTTTGGCTTAGTGGAGTGGAGAATGATATAGGTTCAAGTGGCTTTCAACCTTTTAGAACTATAGCTTGGTTCTATATTTTTAATAGTGACAGCATGTTCATTTCATTGAATGATGGCATACTTTTGAAAAAGTGATAAGAGTCATGGAACATTTGAGTAAGGAGTGCTGATTTGTGGTTGCAGCTCTCAGTGCCTGCAGTGTAACTGCCAAGCAGAATTACTGTATCTGCTGTTTATTACACTCTAAATGATTGACCTGTGTGAATCCTCCTTACCTTGAGCCCAACAAACTGCTGACTTAGTTCTAACTTCAAGAAAGTAAAACAGTGACTTTGGAGCCAGCTCAACACTGTAGTCAAACTTGCATCAAATACATTCCCCACTTCCATTAGGACTGTCAGTTAAAAGTAACTGACTGGAACATAAAATAATTGTCATTTCTTGCTTTCTCTGCAGATTGTCCAATCACTTTATTCTTTTTCCCACAACAGAATGATGATGGGGTAAATTTGCACGCACTGACTCCAAAGTTATTTAAGAACACTGAAAAAAACCCCAAACCACCAAACAAATAATTTGTCTGAGGAACATTAATTAATAGCATCTGAAATGTTACTGGTCATTGAAAATGGATTTTAAAATTACTGATGAATAATTAAAGCATATTATATATATACATTTTTTTTTTTAACTGCAAAAGCATCAATGTTTCCATTCCGTGTAACTCATAAAAAAATTCTAATAGGGAAGGAAGAGCTGAAGAATAGGCAAAAAGGGGAAAAAAAGAGGTGAAGGAAATAAATTTTTTAAAAATACCTGAATTTTCTTGTATCTTGAAATCCATGCTAGGATTTTCAGAAGATCTGTTAAACTTTACTGAACCTGTTGCAATTTTCATACAGTATATAATGAGTGTATATGGTATGCTACATAATGCATTTAGAATATAGGACATTGTAGTAGGAAAAAATATATTCAGGTAAAATCATAAAACTGTAGCCAATGTAAAAAAAAATTGGAAACTGCTATTTTTTATTGGAAAGATGCTCTAATTTACCCTGAATTAGTAGAAAAAAATGAAGTTAAAAATAAGTTTCCAAAGAACTAACACACTTAGAAGATTTGCATGGCCATTGATGGATGTAAAATAGATGTACATGACTGCTAATCTTGTTTTAGAAAGGTGAAGGTGGAGGTTGATGAGCTCTCCCATGGTCCCATCCCCCAAGAATAATTTTATAATTCTATGCTGATCTAAGTATGAGACAGCAAGACATAAGTCTGACATTTTAAAGGGTTTCACTGCAATATGTGAAAAGAAATTCTAAGAAAACACTTAGAAATTAACAGAAGTGAAAGAAGAAAAATATTAAGAGAAAATAATAAAATTTTAGCATTCGTACCAGTGATCATGCCTTATTTTTTATAATGTATTTTTATTAATGACCTAATTAATATGATCTCAGAAACTTAGCAGTAAATTGGTTATCTATATACTACACAAATTTGTTTTAGAAAAAGCAGGTGTTACCTAGATCTTCATATATTTGTCTAAGATATCAAATGATAATATTCTGGAAATGTAAGTTTCTCCTCCCTTCCGCAAGGAGACTAATATAGCCATGACTAACAAAGCACCTAGGACAGGCTCAAATGTAATAGATGGCAAATCCTCCCAAAATCACTTTTAATTTGGGACAACTGCTTTCAACTCTAGAAATTAATCCTGAGGGAAGCCTGCATAAAAGCAGACTGTTTCTCTTCCTCTTCTCAGTCTTTCAGTATGTGCTACCTTGTCTTTGATTTCCTTGAGAATTTCAGTGTATCTTTTTAATCTATTTTTTATTGCTTATTATTTGTAAGAAGAAAACCTAAGTGTATCAAGAGAAAGGTGAGAAGGATAACTGGAAAGGAATGGACTTGGCTAAGACAGCTGACAAAAGCTAATGAAAAGAATGGCAGATATTAAAAATAGAAACAGTTTGGGGAATCTGAAAGGGCAAAAGTGAGCAAATATGATCTAGAAGTAAATGTACCCAGGAAACAAAGCAAGAAGTAAAATTATTTCATTAATAGGTATAGCATTCTTCTTTTGAGCAAAAAGTATAAGTATGTAAGAAATATAGTGTAATAAAACGGTAAGACAATATAAATGCATATAAGAGAAAACTATCAAAGATAGCTGAGTTGCTGAGGTGAGCAGCTCGAGAGAAGACACCTTCAACACCGGAGCAGGGGGAAGCTCAGAGTCCAGGAGCCTCACCTCAGAGCGACAAAAGCCACCGAGGAGGGAGCCTCAAGCCACCGAGGACTTGCTGAGGAGCTGGCAGGTCAGCACATGCAACGAGCTGATTCACAGGGGTCAGATCCAGGAGGAGTGGCACCAGCACTGACTTGGTAAAAACCTGCCCAGGGAGCGGGAACAATGAGACTTGTGGCGACCAGGGCGGGTCGAGCCAGTTTGCCCAGGCAGGCGAGTGGGATGGTGAGCACTCGTTGTATGACCACGGCTCTGTATGGGAGCCCTGCTCTGGCTGCCCTGGAGGTGGCCAGTGTAGGCACCCAGACAGAGCCGATGAGAGGGGAGGCTGCAGTGCAGACCTTGGGGTGTAGAGAATACCTGCACTGGTCTGGTGAGAGGAAGGTGCACAATCGGCAGGGCTGCACGCAGTGCTCCCTGCTCAATAGGCTGAAAGATGTCAGGAAACTAGGGACCAGGTGAGGAAAGCTAAGGCCCAGTTAGAATAAAACATGGATAGGGTTGTTAAGGATAACAGGAAGGGATTCTATAGGTATGTAGTGGATAAAAAACAGAGCAGGGACAACATAGGCCCCCTCCAGAAGCTATCAGGAGAACTGGCTTCCCTGGATTTGGAGAAGGCTGAGGTTCTCAATGACTTCCTTGCCTTTGTCTTCAATGGCAAAGGCTCTGACCATAATACCCAGGTCTTGGAATTCAGACGTAGGGACTGTGGGAATGAACGCCTTAGACCCACTGTAGGAGAGGATCTGGTTTGAGACCGTCTTAAAAACCTGAATGTACACAAGTTCATGGGACCTGATGAAATCGAATCACGGGCCCTGAATCAGGTGGCAAATGAAGTTGCTAAGTTGCTGTCCATTATATTTGAAAGATCATGGCAGTCAGGTGAAGTTCCCAAGGACTGGAAAAGGGGAAACATAACCCCCATTTTCAAGAAGGGGAAAATGGATGACCCAGGGAACTACAGACCAGTCAGTCTCACCTCTGTGCCTGGGAAAATCTTGGAGCAGATTCTCCTGGAAGCCATGCTAAGGCACATGAAAAACAACCAGGTGCTTGGTGACATCCAGCATGGCTTCACTAAGGGGAAATCCTGCCTCACCAATTTGGTGGCCTTCTGTGATGGGGCTACAGAACTGATGGACAGGGGTAGAGCAGTTGATGTCATCTACCTGGACTTGTGCAAAGCGTTCGACACTGTCTCACATGATATCCTTGTCTCTAAATTGGTGAGACATCAGTTTAATAAATGGACTACTCGATAAAAAGAATAAAGGATTGGCTGGATGGCCGCATACAAAGAGTAGTGGTCAATGGCTCAGTGTCTGGCTGGAGACCAGTAATGAGTGGTGTCCCTCAGGGATCGGTGTTGGGACCAGTCTTGTTCAACATCATTGCCAGAGACATGGACAGTGGGATTGAGTGCACCCTCAGCAAGTTTGCCAATGACACCAAGCTGTGTGGTTCGGTGGATACGCTGGAGGCAAGGAATGCCATCCAGAGGGACCTTGTCACGCTTGTGAGGTGGGCTGATGCCAACTTTATGGAGTTTAACCATGCCAAGTGCAAGGTCCTACACCTGCATCAGAGCAATCCCAGGCACAGCTACAGGTTGGGCAGAGAAGAGATTCATAGCAGCCCTGCTGAGAAGGACTTGGGGGTGATGGTCGATGAGAACATGAACATGAGCCAGCTGCAATGTGAGCTTGCAGCCCAGAAAGCCAACTGTATCCTGAGCTGCATCAAAAGGAATGTGACCAGCAGGTCGAAGGAGGCGATCCTGCCCCTCTACTCTGCTCTCGTGAGACCCCACCTGGAGTATTGTGTGCAGTTCTGGTGTCCTCAACATAAAAAGGACATGGAGCTGTTGGAACAAGTCTGGAGGAGGGCCATGAGGATGATCATGGGACTGGAGCATCTCCCATACAAAGACAGGCTGAGAAAGTTGGGGCTGTTTAGCCTGGAGGAGAGAAAGCTCTGTGGTGACCTCATAGCAGCCTTCTAGTATCTGAAGGGGGTCTGTAGGGATGCTGCGGAGGAACTCTTCATTAGGGACTCTAGTGACAGAAGTGGTAATGGGTTCAAACTTAAACAGGGGAAGTTTAGATTGTGTATAAGGAAGAAATTCTTTACTGTTAGGGTGGTGAGGACCTGGAATGGGTTGCCCAATGAGGTTGTGAATGCTCCATCCCTGGCCGTGTTCAAGGCCAGGTTGGATGAAGCCTTGGGTGGCATGATTTAGTGTGAGGTGTCGCTGCTTATGGCAGGGGGGGTTGGAACTAGATGATCTTAAGGCCCTTTCTAGCTCTAACTATTCTATGATTCTATAGGCCTTCTTAGGGCAGAATTCTATTCATTTCTGGTTATTTTCAGTTGTAAGAGGGAAATAGTTGAAGAAAGGAAATTAAAAGATCCTGAGAGATAGTAAGAAAACATATATTCACCTTTTTTCTCCCTCTTGTGTAGATTAGGATGCTTAAAGTCAAGTATACGTATATGCACACACAAAATCTATATTGCATTAGATTACAAGGAAACTGAAAGACCACGTCATTTATTATTCAAGGATTTAATATTTTCTTATGGATTCTTTTCATCTGAGTCCAGGACTTCTTTCATTTCCATGGCAGAAGTCTTATGTCTATGATTTTGTTCCCTCTTGATACCTGTGTTAATTTTGCCTGAAAGCTGTCAGATTTGTTCACTTTGAGGTTACACTGCATACACACTCATGCCAACAATTTCATTCTCCTAGCTTGATGTTGTGAGATAGTCCATTCTGGTAGTCCATTCTTGTGCTTTGTTTCAGACCTAACTATCAGAGCTCCAAGCTATGGGACTTCTTATAGACTGTAATATTAGACAGAACTCAGAATATACTTTCTGGTATAATCGATGTTTCAGCATTAGATCATTTCTTTGTTTTAGTCTTCACAGAGAATTCAGTTTCTTCCTCAATCCTCTACAGGTCCTACTCTGCTAGGCATTTTCTCTGTGAAATGGCATTTAGGAGAATAAGTTGAGTTTCTTCCAAAATTACTAATAAATGTACTCCTTTTTGCAGATATAAACAACTTTCCATATCAATAATGAAATGTTTGTAGAATTAAACATTTCTTTCCTGGGTGATGGTCTCTTCAGTCTCTGTCAGAAAAAGAAACAAACCATAATTTGTCTCTTCATAATGTGATTTTATATTGCAATTCTCTGCTCTTCAAAAGAAAGATAGCCACAGAAACAGAGCCAAACACACTCAAAAAAGCCTCCACTGTCATAAGAATCTGTGCAGAACAATATGAAAAGAAGTATACCATAGACACCTACAGAAATTGCTTCTAGTCCATCTTGAATTTTACAGTTACAATACTAATGCTCCCTATCTGAATTTGCCTCACACTTTTAAACTTTTTAACAACCTGTTCAATGAAGAGGGAAAACACACTACTAATCTTTCCTTAGCTTCCCAAACTGTCATTATCTCTGTGGTTTAGCTTTTCCTCTGAAACGCTTTGGCCTTAATTATTTCATATGACTTTACTAGTGTGCATAGTTAGCGGAAGAACCATATGATACGATTCTGGAATATAAATTTTTATTTTTATTTTTTAATAACTGGGGGGTTTATACATACACATAAATAAGGTAAAATAAGGTAATTGTCTTTCATGATCATATAACACTAATTCAAGATGGTTTGTCCTGCTAAAACCACCAAAACCAGTTCTTAGTTTGGAGCTTATAAAGTAGAAGTGGAAATAATATTTCCAACTTACAGATACAAAACCTACATACACACAGAGAAACATTCCATCTCACTCTGCTTGATAAGGTGACTGATGAAAAAAATCTGGCCAGTGCTATTCACACTTTCATTACTGCCTCTGGTTCATTCAATCATTTAAAGTCCTATATTTTCTGATGATAATATGATTTTGACCAAAAGAAACAAAGAAAAGCAATATTTTTCTACTTTTTGATTCTACTGGCAAAATCAAAGAACACAGCAAGTGAAGAGCAGATTTTCCTGAAAGAGCAAATGTTACCATAATGCTTTGTTGTTTTTTTTTTCTGATTGGACTATTACTCAACAAGTTAGACAAGACAGATAGTAGGTCAGCTCAAACATATCAGAAAGGAAGCTACTTATATTGGAAGATTAAAAGTTGATCACTAGTTGGATTGCTTCTGTAGTTATAACAGTAAGACAAAGAATAAAATACATATTCAAATTAAGAAGAAAATAATAAAAAGGTAGAGAAATCATTTTACTAACCCACAGAAGTAAATGTTTCTGAATTCCTTACCAATGAAGAGTAAAACTCTATTACTGAACAAACGAGCCATGGGACATCATCATTAACACAAAGATAAAATTAAACATTCAGTTCTGATGAAAACAGGAGAGAGAATTTCCTTTTATAATGTGTACTTGAATTAGAAATGTGCCAGAGATAAAGCTAGATTCTACCTTGAAGTATTAAAACATACCTCCTACTCATTACAATGAGAGTGAAAGCAGTTTTTATATAATCAAAGTATTATGGGAAGTTTCCAACCTCTATGTGTGAAATTCTTAAAACATTCTCAAAAGACAAACGGGTATAATACAATAAAAATCTTTGAGAGTAAAAGAAACAAATGCATTCTTTCTTATATGCTATCTAGGGTGTATGATCAATATATATTATTTATGTGGTCTAATATATCTGATAAAAATCCACATTTCCAGAAACAAAGATTTTGCATAATTTTAATAGTTACCAACCACATTATCCTTTCTCACTTCTCTGCTTTTTCTGTTAGTTTATCACAGTGAATTTTCTATTGCATTTGACTCCCAGGATGACAGCATGCTATTTGTTATATGCTCCTACCAACCATCAGAAGAAACTGGGTATCTTAACTGCTGTAGGTCTTAATGTCTCCTCATTGTCCAGTACTATTCATCCTCCATCTATCAGCTTTACAAATGCTTTCATGGCCAAAGAGGTAGGATCTTACTATAAATTGTGTAGCTGTAAGCTTGAAAAAGCTGTGCTTCAGGGAAGCATTGCTGTGCTTCATTGTCAGCAAAATAATGTGTCAGCACAGGTCATAATTATTCTAAACTTTATTTTTCACCTTTTTATATTTCACCTTTAATAATTAAGGAATTTATGGTTCCAAATGCTTAAAATCGAGGCTCCTTTGTTAAAGAACAAAACATGGAAGTATATGCTGTTTTCAACTAAATGGGATCAGACTTTAAGTATTCTGACATGTTTGAAGGAAATGTCATTAAAAATGTCATGCTTGGCCTGTTTGTGTCAGTCATCCAGCTGGAACCCAAACAAAATTGTTATGGAGCTGGACTGAATTATTTTTGTCAAGGTGCAAGCAAATTAAAGCAGTTGTTGAATAAATGTTTGTGGGTTTTTTGTTGTTTTTTTTTTTTTTTTTTTTTTTTGGTTTTTTTAAAGGGTTTTTTTTCTCCTTTTTTTCTTCTTTTTTNAAATTGTTATGGAGCTGGACTGAATTATTTTTGTCAAGGTGCAAGCAAATTAAAGCAGTTGTTGAATAAATGTTTGTGGGTTTTTTGTTTTTTTTTTTTTTTTTTTTAATTGATACTTAATAGATTCCCCAAACTCACTGTGTAGCATTACATGATTTTATCATACTGTGCAATGTGCCAATATTCTGAAAGCTATAGACTATATTCACACAGTAACAAACATCTTCATTGGTATTCAGATGAGTTTTGTAATTTAATTCACTATCGTTCTGCGAATGTCCAAATGGTAAGTGCAATTATAAAGATTACATTAATTTTATGAACATCTGTGCAAAATTTATAAAACCATGCCAATCTTGATGTTTTGCCAGCTTCTTGCTTTTAAGCATGATTAAAAGATCAAAATATGAAAAGACCTTATTTTTGTAAACATATAAGTCTTTTAAAATGCACCAAAGGAATGGTCAGTGTAGCTCAGTTTGGAAATGTGTAAACTGATCCAGATCTGCAAATACTGAAATTGATCCCTTGAAGTGTACTTTGTACTATGGACGACCATAATAATTCCTTATAATAAATTACTGCTCTATATAAGACAGACAAACATGGTAGACTGCACAGTCTGGGGATGGTGAAAAATGTGCCACGGGTTTAGCCCACAAAGTCAGTTACCTGGACTTGCAAATTGGGCCTTGATAAACTGGAATATTATCAATTTATACAGCAACTCTTAACTTCCAGCCACATTTATGAAGAATTTGTCTTGCTGCTGTCATTAGGAGTGTTTTCTTTTGTATATAGACTTGCTGAAACATAGGTGCTTGCTGCTGTTTCATAGACTGTGGAACATGAAAAGCCTCTGCATAGTCCAGAAAGATATGGCATGGAACATGGAAGACAAGCCATCCTGCTCTGGCAGGTGGAAGCCATGTGGGATTCTTGAGGGAACCTCAGATGAAACTAGTCACCTATTTTTACACCACTGAATTCTCTGATTTGTTACATGGGATCAGAATTTGGTTTTTTAACTTCAGCACAGCAGCTTAGATTGTTAGAAACAGATTGACACAGGCCTGCCTTGCCTTACAAAAAGACAAGGTTGTAGGCCCTGTACTATATTTACAGCAGTTGCCCAGTAGATATCAAGAGTTGAACATGAAGGCCTTAAAGCAAGTGGATTGTGACCAAGTGTGCCTTTACTTATTCTGCTGTTTGCTATAGTAAAACTACAGCAAAACAAGCCATATGTTTCCAAACAGCATGATTCTGTCACTGACAGGGCTCAGAAAGGCCTCAGAAGAAACTGATATGGAAAAGATATGAGAGATCTTAATTGAAAAGGTTGCTTATTGAGAAGTCACTTTTCTGTTTTCCAGTGGTGTTCTTCAGCAATGCTATCCCTCAAGCTAATTCACAGCAGCAGTGGTTTAAAACACAATTAGAAAGAACTGAATCTAAGCCATTATTTTGGTTTGATTCTTTATTCAAATGACACAGTCATTGTCTTGTGTTATATAATACTACATCAAATGTACTCGAATATTTTAAACAACTTTGTTACATGTTACTACCTTTTTTCTATTTCACATCTTTTGTTTAATTTCTCTCTCTCTGAAGTAATAACATTGGTTGAATAGAGTATGTAATAGCTTTGTCTATCATGAAACCTGTTAGTACACAGATTGTAAACTAGGAGACAGTAATGGATCCTCTGAAGCTTTATAGTGTCAGAAAGATTGCTGCACGTGCACATTAAATTCATGTGCTGAAAGGCCTTGTGATTTTATGTCAAATAATATCCCCATTCATATGCAGTAACTGCTTTTCTTAACAAGATGGGTTTTGTACTTTTCCTATTAAATAGTCATATTTTAAATGACATCGTTGTGTTACAGGAGTACAGAACATAATGTGAAACTAGTAATTTCTAATTTTGTTTCTATTGAAACATCTAGCAACTGCATTGGCTTTAAATACCTGAGAGATTGTAGTTGTCCTACATTTAAAAAATTATTCAAGCTATATTCAAATTAAAGCAGATTTTAAGCAACAGTAACAAAAATATCTGAGCTACAGTTTACCTTGGTTTTACCTAAGTATCCTACCTTATTCTGTCTGTAATTCACATGTTTAGTGTTTACAAAGCAGACAGGTACAAAACAAGACCCTGTATGCCTAACTGCAGTACATCTAGCCATCTGGTGGAATACATCAAACATTTAAGCATGCACAACAATAGCACATGACAGAAAAAAAAAAAAAAAAAAAAAAAAAAAAAAA
>NDXB01001065.1:23521-47321 GCA_002631895.1 Agapornis roseicollis
AAAAAAAAAAAAGAGATAAGAATTCCATTCCTTTGAAAATACTTTTTCACACAGTATAATTCATCTGTCATTTAAGTAGATTCTAAAGCTAGTATTGAATTTGATTGGACCTGAGTTTCTCATATATATATAATACTTCATTTTCAATGCTAATTTAGAAATGTGGAAATGAAATTTCAGGAGAAAGTATTTCTTTATGTATGTTTGCAGCTGTGGATATGACTGTACATACAGAGGACAACTTATTAGAACACAGCTGTACATAGCTAAACAGTATTTCTTTTTTTTGTTTGTTTTTTTTTTTCTTTCTTAACAGAAAGATACTCAGTTGCCCATCACACTGACTTTCCTGCTGCCTTCCCAGCCTGGTCTGTCACAAACAGAAACACGCTTCTGGAAAGTATTTTCAGCACCACTCTACCCACTAGTGACATGGGTGGTCATAGATACCAATCCCATGACATTAGCATCGTTTCCTGTGATAGATATTCTGTGCAATTAAGAAATCAGAGGAGTACTCAGAAAAGTTAATTTTCTTTCAAGATAACCAATCTTTCAAAGCTTATAACTGTAGAGAGATATTTACAAATATTTGTCATATTTGTATCCACACAGCTGGGAGAGTTAACAAATTCTTTTATTTATTTATTTACTTGTTTGGGGGTTTTTTTTAGAATCCTTAGTCTTGTGACAGTCATTAATTTCTTGACTGCCATTAAACTACTAATTTATACTGTTATCCCAAAATCTGTTCCTGAACACAGAATCATCAGGTGGAAATTGGGATTTCATCTTCCTCTCCCCACTAAATCTCTTTAAAAAGACACCTTTTCAAATTAATTTAGATATCGGAGAGGAATTTTATGCCACTGGAAGAATTGTACTGACATGAATCTCCCAGTTGCTGGCTATCCTGAGTTTAAGTCATGAGTGTATCAACAAAGAGGTATAGCAGGAGAGATTAGAAAATTATATTATGGATAAAAATTGGGCAAGTGAAGCAAATGCAAATACAGATACTAGAAGGGAATGCAGCTCTGGTCTTTACAGATGGCAAGAGTGATGTACCTACATGGCTTCAACCTCCCTTAGTGATATAAGAATGCACAAACTGATATTATGTAGATCATGGAAACTGAAATTACCTCAGCCTAAAGCTACATGTGCTTCTTTCTTAAGCAAAAAAGCATAGTGACCTCTCAAAGAAAATGTTATTCCATCTTCAGGAAGCAGTAGCAGTGACTTTGGGAAGTATCAGGAAAAACAAAAACACAGGTTCAGATTTACAATAAGTTCTCATTGCCCTCATGTATAGTGGCAGAGTACATCAAAGAAGCTGCATGTATGCACATTCTACACAGCACTATTTACACCTGAAATTATTCATAAAGTATAATTAAGTGTTGCTGAATTGAAAGAATGGAGTTCAGCTGGAGACTTTAATGCCTGCTATTCTCAGTTTACTATTTCTTGAAGCTAACATGAACAAAATAGGACTTTTAAGCAAATCTGTAGAAAAAACCCTCACAATCTCTGCAAATGAAATCTTTGTGATAAAAATAGTCAGAAAATATCAGATCATACCATATTGTGCTGGAAGATAATGAGAAGTAAACACTGCTTTAACTTACTGTTGATACTTAAAAAGGGGGGAAAAAAAAACCCAAACAAAGAACCAATCAAAAACCAAACAAAGCCTCTACCTCCAGAATAGTTGACGTTTGCTGGAAGAGGATCTGACTATGGAATAACAGTTTTAAACTTTTTTTAAACTTCACTTTTGCTTGTTAAGGTTTATGGCTTGAAAGTTAGAAGTGAATGCTCAGAATCTGAAAATACATCAACACAGGTATACATATGGGCACACATGAACCTACTCCCTTCACTGGGACTTACCATATAAAAAGTGAAAAGAAGAGAGAAATGGATCTAGTCCCTTGTATTTTAATAATCAAAATTAGTTACCTATAATATCTGATTCTTTTTTTTCCTTTAAGATAGAACTGAAGCATTCCAGAATTCCTGGGACTTCTGAGAAGTTTGAAAATGCTCTTAGAATTGTTTGAAAAGGTTATGTCAGATATGCAGCCCTTATATGGTGCCAGAAGATTATAGGAAATGGAGCATTATCAGCTTATAGTTATTGCAAGCTTGATCATAGATCCAAAATTATAAATGTTTGCAGCATGCTTTAATAAGCTTTAATAAAAGTATTTTCAGTTGCTGTCTTTAATTGTCCTGGGTTCAGCTATAGCAGCTATTTTTCTCCTTCTTCGTAGCTGGTGAAGTGCTACATCTTCAACTTTAGTCCGAGAACAATGCTGATAACAGACCGATGTGTTATCTGCCAGTGAGGGGTGCAAGAAGTCAGGAGACAGCAGAGACAGGACACCTGACCCAAACTAGCCAAAAGGGTATTCTATACCACAGCATGTCATGTCCAGTATATAAACTGGGGAGAGTTACTCAGAAGCCCCAGACCATTGCTTGGGTTGTGCTGGGTATCAGTCAGCTTGTGCTGAGCAATTCACTGTCAAATGGCTACTGGATATCCTTTAAGTGAAATTTAATTCCCTGTGCAAGTGTTCGCCTATACTAAGATCCTGATATTTTCCCAGCCTTTAACAAACACATTTTCTGAGTGATTTCAGAGAAATTGAAGGCCTTAGAAATGAAAATTTCCATCTTTAAACATGGAATATGACAATTTACCTAATATACTTTGGTACTAGACCTGTATTATACAATGGAGTTTGGTTGCAGTGCTCTGAAGAAACTGTATGTGTTCTCAAGAGAGTTTGATTCTTTTCCAGAGGTTTCAAAGGAACAGCAGAGGTCATACAACCCTCTCTGATCATGGGTGTTGCTTTCTTACATTTTGAATAGTAAAGTGTAAAGAAGGAAAAAATGACATGACATTTGCCATGTTGCTTCACACCCTTTTGTATGGCTCTGCTGAAAAATGGAAATAAGGAAGGCAGAGTTAATATGTACTTCTTAATATCAGTGAGATAGATTTATTATGGAAAGCTCCTTAGAGACCAATTAATATCACCAGAGTTTTCAAAATAATATTTGTACCATGAAAAATACAGGCAGCCCATCAGCACGTTGTGAAGGCAAGGTCACTGAACACACAAAAAACTGGATGACAATTTTAGTCAGAATGAAGTAAAACCTGAGCACTAATTAAGTGAATTGGAAAACACAGTGGAAAAATACTGCTTAGTATAGAACTACATTTTCTAGGAAGATGTATTATTTTTATTAAAGAAGTATTACAGATAAACACTGAAAAGAAAAAGCAAGATTGGATACTACCCCCAAAAATCTTGATGCTTCCTATACATAAAAGTGGTCATGGTTCAGAAATAAGGATATTAATATTTTACTTAGATGATTTAATTATGGATTCATTGTTTTATCTTACAGAAGGAGATATTGACAAATGTAGACATCTCCAATATTTAATTGTAATCCATGCGGCTCACTGTTGTTCAGGCAGTGCTGCTCAACTATTAATTATATTAGCCAGTGTCCTAGAAGTGTAAACTAGGTAGGTGAGATTTAAGGTTGAGGGATGATAGAAAATTGCTAGGCATAACAAATACTATGAAGGAGAAGAAATTCTTGTGGAAAGAATTTCTAGAAGACTAGGATGATACAATTACTAATACAAAATGCAAAATCATGTGGCTAATGATTGTATCCTTTCCAGTTGTGTTTTGTCATTAAATTTTACTTATATCTCATTATTTAAAAAAATTGTTTGATGATATACATCCCTAGTTCAGTTTATTAGACTGTGAGTCAATGGATTGGAAAATGTAGGGATTTTGCACCTGTTGTGTGAAGATTCAAGAACAGCTTTATGTAAGACAGACTATAACTTGCAGAGCAATTTCTTCAATCAAAAATTCTGCTAAGCTAAGAAATTCTGCAAACTAAACATTTTAAAAAATTTGGGTTTGTCTCTGACTCACAACGGAAGATGAAAGAGAGGTTCCTTTCAAAACTTATTGAACTTTAGTCCATTTTAGAAATATGTTAAGCTATTTTCTTGTTTAATAAATGAAAACTTTTATTAGACAGTTTCTTGAAAAATCACGTTACTTGAAGGATCAATGTAAAGAGTTCATGGAACTGTGAATATTTCTAAAATTAAGAACATTCTCTTTTGATCTTTTCAATTTAGAAGCTCCACCAAAGATGATTGTTAAAAATTCTAACCATGTTACAAAACGCAGGAAAAAAATGGTCCTTCTAGGCTCTGATTAGGTTTAGCACTTTATGTAAATCTTGGAGAACTCTTTGTTTTCACAGGCTCGTAATCTAATTTATCTGAGAGAATGGGATAAAATATCCTTTGCTATACTTCTGCTCTTCTAGCTATTTATCTTATTAATCAGAAGACTCCTATATTCAAATGATAATTCAAACAATGTAAAGCTTTTTTTTTTTTTTTTTTTTTNTTTGTTTTCACAGGCTCGTAATCTAATTTATCTGAGAGAATGGGATAAAATATCCTTTGCTATACTTCTGCTCTTCTAGCTATTTATCTTATTAATCAGAAGACTCCTATATTCAAATGATAATTCAAACAATGTAAAGCTTTTTTTTTTTTTTTACTTTTCATTTTATTGTGTAGTTTCAGTTAGATTCTTGTTCTATATTTCTTTAACTCCTTAATCTCTGAAAGAAAACGGTGAGGTATGTATGTGCGTGTGCTTGTGAATAACACTGTGTTCTAACATTATTCTGATATTGTTGCATATGAGTTGCATCAGGCCACTCTGTTGCAGGAAAACAGTGTCATGCTGAACTGTAACCTAATGAAATAATGATAAATATTATTTATTGCTCATATAATGATGCTTTCAGGCCTCTGATGACTCTCTGCACAAAAACCACTTTTTGATTCAAGGATTTCATTGAAGGATTTTACCATCTAAAATATTAGTGAATATAATGCTGAAAAAAAAATATTAAGAAGGAAGTGAACTGTTTTGATGCTTGGAGTACACATTAAATTTGTAATTGATCAGAAACAGGATTTAAATTTGTTTTATCCTGGTTGAACATTAGTGCCTTGGTCCCTATTCTATTTCTCCTGTCTTCAGCATGGAAGGTGTGGAGAACATGCAAGTAATATGTCACTCCAGCAACCAGAAATGGATGATGCAGGACAGATACAGTTCCTCTCTTCCAGACAAAGGAAATACACTGTACTTACAAACCCAGGCTACAAAATATTTGAAAACTTAAAAAAAAATATGCTCTTTGTCATACCAATATTTCTCATGATACTAATGTAATTTTTTCCTTATATTCTGGAGGAAGGATAGGCACTAAAATATGTTAGTTATGTCAGTTCAATCTACTCTTTTACAAATATCTGCCCATAGCAAAATGGCTAGCCTACCGCTAGTACAGTTCTGTAGCCAGTTACATTTTCCAGTCAAGGGAAGCTAAGAACAACCCCTTATCACTGGGTAGCGATACTTATGTATCATGTATAAGTACCACTTAGTGGTACTTATCCTCAGCAAGCATCTCTTAATTTGAAAGACTTGTTCACATCTTATCTACTTTGCTGCATACCTGGCTCGCATGTATTGGTGTGTTCTCATGAAGTGCTGATACTTGGTGAAGCACAGCAAACAATCCAGTATCAGCCAACCCTACAATGCTATTGAGATCATTATAAAAAAAGACATTTTTCACATGCATCTTCCACTAGCTGATAGCCAGTTCAGATGATTGTCCTTGTTGAAGACATTATTTTATTTTTATAATTATGAGATTCCTTCAGCTTCCTGTCCATTTAATTGATTAATGAAGACAGGTATCTGAATCAGGACACCCTCTGGTTGAATAGAACAGGTCATTTTCTTTTCAATACAGCTTTTCTAAGAATTCATCTGACAAACTTAGATCAGGAAAATCAAAATCAAGTCATAAAAGAGGAAGATTTTTTCTCATTAACAGCTGGCCTAAGTACTTTATGAATCTTTATTCAACCTAAAACCTACAGAAATTCTTGCAGAAAAAACAAGAAAAAAATTTATTGGATTAGAGTATTCAAAACTCAGTGAGATGCAATATACATTTTAAATAGAAAAGAAACATTAAATTTTCATCAACTATTGACTGGAAGAGACAATAATCTAATTTATACTACTGTAGTTCTAAAAGCCTTCTGTATCAACTTACAAACTTTCATATCATTTAAGTCCAGAGGGACTTCCTCGTTTTATTTTATGTGCCAGTAATTTATAATCACCTACATTTTTTTTTAATTCTGTCACAGAAAATATTAAATTAAAATATGGTCAGTACAGAGATTTCTGTTACCTTTCTGATTTAGCAATGCACCTTAGGCACAAGAGAGAATTTTATAATGGTTAGGATGAACTTTTCAAATCTATTTTTAAAATTAAACTCTTCTATTTTGGTATTTAGAGATATATTCTTAAATCCAAAGGTAGCTATCAAAATAGTTGAAAGAGCTTCTAAGAAAAAGATTTTAATAACATTTGAAGATACTCATGAACACTCAAAACTTTACACTGGAATATAATTCAGGCTGAGTTCAAGCACCCATTTCCAAATCTTTAAATTTTTACGCTTATTCTCCACCTCCCTTTTCCACTCCTTTTTCCCTTGATCAGTCACTGTCTAATTGAGGAGGAAATGAAATTAACAATTGTTCAGACTGAATGGTGAGTACTTCAAGACTTAAAAATTTATAATGAAATGTCAAAATAAAGCATCTAGTGAGCTTTGATAGCTCCAAGGGGAAGAAAAGTAGAGAAAGGAGAATTATAATCTTGAAGTTAGACACTTAATGTCTACTTAAATTTGCATTAGGTATCTCTCTTCAAAAATGACCCTTTCATAAGTATTTCAGATTTTTCAGAGAATGACGACTTTTCAACCTAAGGGTTGTTGTGAGTGATATTCAATTTTTATTCATTTAGTATACTTCATATTATATGCCGTTTCCTTTCTCTGTAGCTACAAATCTTTACAGCTGTACAGCTCTCCAAAAAGATTTAACAGTGAATCTAAATGAGTTGAGTTTTACATGTATCAGTAGCACTGCTTTAGTCAATGCATAAAACTCAGTCTGTTCTTTAATATTCTCCTCAAGATATTAGACTTACATTTTGCTTACACCTTTTTAACAAAGTTCAAGTGATGTAATAATTATAGTTGTAATAGAAACTATGAATGGTAATTGTAAAAAAAATAAATGCTGAAAATTTATATAAGCATGACTAAAAGTCACAATGATATCTAAAATTTTTCAACTGATGAGCAATAAAGAAGTAAAAATTCTGTAATATGTCTGAATAATTACAGTGACAGAAACTGGGTTGCAGTGCTTGTATCAGAAGGTAATTTTTAAATGTATGCAGCTAATGTTACAGATATGTCATTCAGTAGCCCTGACTTGTTTAATTGAATTAATGTCAAACAGTAATTTGAAAAAGAATTTCATATTTACTCAGACCCATCTTTCAAATTCTTAACATTTCTGAAGTAATGAAAATATATACATTCATCTTTTCATATGTAAAATTACTCAAAACAGGATCTACAGGTGGCAGTTTGTTTTTCACATGCAAATTTTCCATGTGCTTAACAACCATCTCTGTTTGTCAAGCAGCACATTTGTAATCTAATAACTAGACATCCTAAATGCAGACCAGTAATTAAAGCCTCTTGTACATATATATCAAATTTGCCTGATAATCACAGGTGGGATAATGAAGATTGTGGCACTGTTGAAAATTAATAGAATATACTATTTTACATTTTCATCCCTTCTGTTTCTTTCTTTTTTAATCTGTTCATCTGTAAGAAGTCACCTTATAGTCTTAGCCAGGGTTCTCTATTCCCTGGGTGATTTAGACTATAGTGTATAAAAATGTGTGGTTTTGTTTCCCCTATTGGTAAAATGGGATAGAAAATGTTCTATGCTCAGGACAAAAATTTTCCTTTACCAGCAAAATTTTAGTTTGGAGTAATTCTTATCTTTATACTATAATATTTTAAATAATATTGAACAATAACTGATAAGAACATTTCTAATATACATTAGAGAAGTAGGCTTAATCTTACATTTCCTTGACTTAATTTTCAGTACCCTAGTAAAGTTTTTCTAATTGCTTTTGGTTTTCGTTTCCAGGTAATCTAGCTAATGACATTCAGGAAAAGCTACTGCCTAATTTATAGTATTGTTTCAGTGTAAATATTGCCATCTTCCACTTAAAAGAGTTCCAATGGATGTCTGGAAGGCTAGTAGGAAGCTTACTTTGAGAGACTATGTAATGTGATTAAAAGAGCTAGTTTTTCCCCAGCTGTAAAATTACTTACAGTATTATGCACAAGTTACGTGCACTCTTTTAACATAATGGAATAATCAAATTCCTCACGCATTTTTTAGCAATGAGTATGTTTATTAGAGCTATAAGACAAAGCAGTAATAGTCATCAACACAGTTGTCAAAAGCAAACCATGCTATATTTTCCTGCCAGACTGGATACCATGGCAACACCTGGTTAGGAAAAGCTGAAGAAATATTTGAAGGTTTGCAATTGTTAAAACCATTGGACTGTAACAGACATGTATTAATTGCAAGTGAATATGACAGCACATACCAGATTTCTGAAAGCAAAAAAAAACCCATCCAGATTTACAAACTGAAAAAGAGATGACTCAAATACTGTGATGTCTGACTTCAAACCTGGTGTCATGCTTGTGTACTCATCATTTACAAGGTCTGGGGAAAAGCTGGAATTTTATTACTGTAGAAATATTTCCCAGAAGAATTCAAAGAGTTGGAAAAATGAAAACAACCCACTGACTGACAGCTTAAAGGGACAAAATGTACACATTTAAAAGTATTTCTAAAAACATTTGAGAGTTCCAATCAAGTGCAATCACAGTGATTCTATATGAAAAAAATCGTGGCAGCATGAAAGTTTCCTTGGATACTACTGGCAAATTATCTCACAGAAAGAAGGAATACTTAAACATAGTATGTTACATTTAGGAGAATTATGACAGAAAGGTATTTTTATTTTGTCTATACATACACAATCAGAATGGATGTTAAATAGACTCAAATGAACAGCAAACATTTTAATATAGGTTTTAAATTCCGTAACCATTGTATATCCAGAGAGAAAAATGTAATCTTCTTCAGACATGTAAGAAAGCTTGCAGCTGCCTTTATTTCAGTATTTAAAAGTGCGAATATTTTAATGCATTAGTGAAATGACAGTACACAGGAAAGAGGTATCATTGAGAACAGTTTATTTTTTCAAGTCAAAGAAGAATGCCTTTATTTCTTGGAGCAAGCTGTTTATACTGTGCTATGCCTTTTGTTACATGGCAAATATCAATTTTACTTCTGCTTACATAATAAAAAGAATATGAACTAAATTAGATGAAGCTAATAATGATGCAGAGAACCTTTGAATAATCTCTATACTTCTTAATTCCATGCTAAAAGGGAATATGCCTATTTGAAACAGGCACTGTGTAAAATAGGAGAGGAGGATAATATTAGAGAGAGAGAAAAGCTAGGCTAGAATTTGAGAAACTGGTATAGGTTCTGTCTGCCAAGGACTTCTTATGGAAAACTGATAAAGTCTCTCATCTGCCAATGCCAAGTCCAAAGATTAGGCTCCTGGCTGTCATAACAGATTTCATAGCCCTGGACTGCTCAGTATGTAGACAGAGTGAGGATCTGCAGAATTTCTTCCAAGATATCAGAAGAGCTATTCAGAGGAACAGAATATAATGCCTGAGAATGGCTGCGGATCACATACCCAGTTTTAATTGCTTTTTTAGAATACTGATGGAAAACACACCTATTTGGGTTGGGCCTTTTGTTTGTCTGTTTGTTTGTTTTGATTTGGTTATTCACACAAACCAGCCCTGAAGCAGTTTTTCTAAGAAATTATACAAAATATTACTCTTACACCTGACACTTCAAAAGGCAGTTACATTTTGAAGTAAAACTGATTTTTGAGAGTTAGAGATGCCACATATAGGCCTCATGTATTTAAATAGCCCCTGCAATAGAATTGGATGGCCAGAATATGTTCATATATGAAGCATAAATCTCAAGTTTCCTGCTTCTTCAAAATGCACATTTGAGATATTTTTAGGGCAAGGAAGATATTGCAAATTTTTATTTAAAACAGAAAGTACTTGATTGCAAAACTGAAGAGAAAAATAAGACAAAACCAGTTCCAGATAATATTCACTACTGAAATTTAGCTAAGTGTTAACTGAATCCATGCCTTTAACTTGGTTTTGTATCTGATACCATAACGATATAGGGATTTGTTTTTCTTCTTGTCATTTGGAGTCAACTCTTCCTTTTAATGTCAATTCTGTTGACTAGTTTAGCAAAATCAGACACTCAGAGATTACTTAGCAGCAGCCAGATGCCTTTACCAATCTTCTAGATCTGCTTCTTCAGAAATTTTAAATGGGGTATGTAGAGACTGAAACCTGCATACATATACCTTCTAAGTATAAAATAATTGTTTCTTGGCTCAGGCAGACAAAAGGCAGCTGCAGTTTAGCTGTCAGGCTACCAATCTGTGCACTCACCAGGCCTGAAGCAGCACCCAGAAAGTCATGGTTGGACAAGAAGGTGGGCCAGCAAGACCAGGATCAGCCTCTTCAGCTCAGAGTGCATACTCCACCTTACAGAGCTGCATTTGGTGTCAGCTCCATTGACACCATAGTCAGTTAGAGTTGTATGATTGCAGATTGATTAATTTATAAAGGATCTGATTAATTTAAATTATATGACATGAAATTGGGATGTATAGGATTCAAATACTTACCCCTGAACAGAACTAATCCATTAATGTCTGAGATATGTGAAACTGTCTATGGTTTTACTTGCTTACATAAGTATAACAAAAAAGCATTCAGAATATTTTATTTGTTGAAGTTCCTAGAAGGAACTCATTGTTGTCTTCTATTAATGACAGATATATTTGAGGGTAAGATTTCACAGTATCAGAGAGGATAATAAGAATAACTTTATCACTGTCAAATGTAAAATGTTTAAATTGATTTCAGACTGTAGTCTAACTTCTTTGTATTTTC
Source organism: Agapornis roseicollis (assembly GCA_002631895.1). Classification (NCBI taxonomy): domain Eukaryota; kingdom Metazoa; phylum Chordata; class Aves; order Psittaciformes; family Psittacidae; genus Agapornis; species Agapornis roseicollis. Next base: position 34,664 of record NDXB01001065.1, read on the forward strand.
ATGTTATTCATACTTTATTAATGAGACAAAGTTTGTAGCACAGTGCTGCCAAATTTCTGTATGCATAAAATTAATTTTCAAAAGAAGCAAAAGAAGAATAGATATTCTAGAATGTACTTAAATTCAGTTGCATACATTTATTTCTCATATGTAAGCATTGAAACAAACCACTGAATTTTTTTAAAATGCAGGATATCTGCTGCAGAGAACCAGGGTTTTTTTCTGACCTAAAATTTTGGGCCTCTTCCTAGATCTTTATTGCAGGAAGAAGTAATAACTTCTGATCAGCTTATATAATCACACAAGCTTTTAAATAAACAAACATGGAGCTTGTCTGTTATTTCTAGCTCTATTGGTTGGCCTATTAAGAAATTAGGAATATTAATTTGCCATTTGTCGTAGTTAAAGCCCAGCTGGTAACTTGGAACCACTCAGTCCCTTCCCTTCTTTCCTCCCTGCCCCCCCCCACACTCCCAGAGGGGTGAGGGAAGAATTGAAAGGATGTAACTCACATGGGCTGAGATAAGAACAGTCCAGTAACTAAGGTATAACACAAACCACTGCTGCTACCACCAATAGGTGGAAAAGAAAACAATAAACCCAAGTGATGCAGAATACAATAGTTTATCACCTGCCGACTGACACTCAGCCTGGCCCAAGCAATGATCTAGCCTTCCAGGTAAACATCCCCCAGTTTATATACTGGGCATGATGTACTGTGGTATGGAATACGTTTTGGCTAGTTTGGGTCAGGTGTCCTGTCTCTGCTTCTTCCTGGCTTCTTGTGCCCCTCCTTACTAGTAGAGCATGAGGCTGAAAAGTCCTTGATCAGAGTAAGCATTGCTTAGCAACAACTAAAAACATCTGTGTTATCACAACTAAATGCTGTGTTATCAGTGTTGTGCTCAGACTGAAGTTAAAAACATCACTGCACCAGCTACTAAGAAGGAGAAAAATAATTGCTACAACTGAACCCAGGACACCATGCCAACTTAATTTTACTTGTAATATGAATAGCAGCTAACTTTTTACTTATGTTTGTAATAAATGCAACTAAAAGATGTGTGGCAAATGTTGAAGCCATTCAGAAGACCATTCAGGTTGTTCCTTACAATCCAGTTTGCCTCACTTCAGTCCCTGGGAAACACGTGGTACAAGTCCTCTTGCCTAACCATTCCTGGGCCTCTGAAAAAGGAGAAAGTAATTGGAACTAGCCAGCTTGGATCTAACAAGTGTAAGAGCAGCATATGTTATCTCCCTTGACTACAGCAGAACGTCTGTCACAATCTCTTACAGCATCCTTGTATCTGAGTTTTAACAATACAGTCAAGGTGACACTAAATGGGAAAAGAGTAGATGGACTACTAAATGGAATGAAAATGTCTGAATTGTGAATCTCAAAAATGGCTGGATTGTGAGGCTCAAAGAATAGTGGTTGATTTTTTGATAATCTACATTAAATTTGGTTACAAGTGCAGTTCCTCTATCCTGCAGCATAGCAAAGGTCTGTCCTGTAACATACCCTGCTTACCAGTGACCTGTAGGAGGAGATAGAACATGCCTTCATCAAGGTTGCAGATGGTGTCAGATTGGGTAGGGAGGGGGGTGCACTTGACATGCTGGAGTTCAGAGAGCCTGCCAGAGGATCCTAAACTTGGTACAGAAATGGTCCAACAGAAACCACACGTAATTCAACAGATGCAAAGTACTGCATGAGGAGCAGACTAACTGCTCTGCATCAGCATGGTGTAGGGACTCACTAGAGCATAGGCAACAGTTTAAGAGAAATTATCAGTCTCCTCTATTCCACTCTCATTAGATGATAATGTAAAACACTGTTACCAGGTCTGGGCTACGTAGTACCAGAAACATGCTGATGAACTTCAGTGACTTCATTAGAGGGCCATCACAGTGGTTAGAAGATGGAACACACAATCTGTGTGAGGAGAGACTGAGGGAACTGGGTTTATTTGTATGGAGACAAGAAAGCTATGTGTGGGAGACTTAGCAGCTAACTTCTGTTAGGAGGAGGTTGCCACAAGAATCATAGAATCATAGCATAGTTAGGTTGGAAAGGACCTTAAGATCATCAATTTCCAACCCTCCCTGCCTGGTAAGAAGGCATAGGTAGAATTTTTATTGAAGTTATACAGCATGCAAACAAGACACTATCATTGACACATCACAAATTGAAATGGGAGTTTCCAACTGGATATAATGAGAGGGGAAAAAAAAAAAAATCAGTGATGGGATTATTAAGCATTGAAACAGGATACCCAATGAAGTTATGGGATCTTCCTCCTGGGAGGTTTTCAACATCCAACTAAACAAAAGCCTGAGTGATATGACCTGTATTAAGTTTAAACAGCGCTTTGAGAATTGGGCTAGAGATGTCTTGTGGTCTCTTACAACCTGAATAATCCTACACTTCTGTGGAGATATTTCAATTCAATGAACAATAATAAACTGGAAAATTAGCATATAAAGGAAATACATATTTTATCTTTATAGCTCATTTAAATATATTATCTATTCTGAAATATGAAGTTGATTTTATTCCTATAGGCATCAAAAACTCTTAGCAAAATCTTTAACATTTCTCCCCTTATTACATTATCTTCTTCTCTGTTGTCCTTAACATCTTCATTGCTTCCACTCAATCTATTTAAAACACTTCATCTAAATACATTTTTTTACCATTTTTAAAATGTAAAGCATGTAGTTGTGAATTCTGCCACTGGTCCTCTTCCTTTTTATTATGTTCATGTGTGTTTCAGACACTTGGGAGGGGAGAAACTTGATGAGATTCAACAAGGGCAGGTGTAGAGTCTTGCATCTGCGGAAGAACAACCCCATGGACCAGTACAGGTTGGGGGTTGACCTGCTGGAAAGTAGTGAACGGGAAAGGGACCTGGGGGTCCTGGTGGATGGGAGGATGACCATGAGCCAGCAATGTGCCCTTGTGGCCAAGAAGGCCAATGGCATCCTAGGGTGCACTAGAAAGGGGGTGGTTAGTAGGTCAAGAGAGGTTCTTCTCCCCTTCTACTCTGCCTTGGTGAGGCCACATCTGGAATATTGTGTCCAGTTCTGGGCCCCTCAGTTCAAGAAGGACAGGGAATTGCTTGAAAGAATCCAACGCAAAGCCACAAAGATGATTAAGGGAGTGGAACATCTCCCTTATGAGGAGAGGCTGAGGGAGCTGGGTCTGTTTAGCTTGGAGAAGAGGAGACTGAGGGGTGACCTCATCAATGTTTACAAAGATGTAACGGGTGAGTGCCAGGACGATGGAGCTAGGTTCTTTTCAGTGATGTCCAGTGGTAGGACAAGGGGCAATGGGTGTAAACTGGAGCATAGGAGGTTCCATTTGAACATCAGGAAAAACTTTACTGTGAGAGTGACAGAGCACTGGAACAGGTTGCCCAGGGGGTTTGTGGAGTCTCCTATGTTGGAGATATTCAAGGGCCGCCTGGACAAGTTCCTGTGTGATGTAATTTAGGTTACCTTGCTCTGGCAGGGGCATTGGATTAGATGATCTTTTGAGGTCCCTTCCAACCCTTAGGATTCTGTGATTCTGTGAAATACAGCTTCTAAATAAAACTGCAAAAAATCGGATAACAGAAGTGAAATTACAACCTATGCCTTCCTGCAGTATTGTAAAACAAAAACCACCCTGCAAACCCTACCCTCTATACCTGGGAAGAATAATCTTCCAAACTCAACATCTTGTAAAAGGCAAGAGAGAAAGAGAAAAAGGAGCTTTACTTTTAAGGAGGATTTACCTAACAGCTTTATAAATGAGATAACTGAGAGCACAACCTGGAAAGTCTTTGTGGCCCTATAAAAAACTACAAACAGCATTCGCCAGATGGCTTTACAATGCATTTAATTAAAAATATATATAAATGACTCTGGCAAATTCTAACCAGCATATTAAAAGTCTCTGCAGAATATGCTTCCTCCTCATTAGAATTTACTCCACCACAGGTTTAACTAATAAGTACCAGAGAAATTAAATACACAAATATGTTCCTTAAAAAGGTGAATAGGTATGCTAAAGAAGTATTACCTTAATAAGCAGTGAAAACAAGTTACTAATTTTTGATCAGTTGGCTATACCTTTAAAAATGTATTTCTACTTGTTTGGGGATTGAGGATTGAAGAAAGTCATTATCTCTTAGGAGAATCAAAATCTCATCCCAAATGTTTCTTGAGGTCCAAACCAGATATTCTCTGATGAGTGGTTTATACGTATGTATTTGTTGTACTTTTTGCTACTAAATGCCGCAAATTTCTGCCACCCAGAACTACAATCTGTACAAAACAGGCATCGGAACAGAGCTACATTCTATCTATCTATCTATCTATCTACCTATCTATCTATCTATCTAATCTGTCTACCTGTCATCATAGTGATCTTTTTTCCCTCCCAACAATATTTCTTGTTTATTCTGAATAAAATTATCACATTCATGATCAAATTAAAGACATTTTAGAGTGTCTTGTAAAGCTTGAGTGGAGGAAAAATCTTGTCCGTAACCACCTCTGATATTTTAATTCTTTTAATTCCTGTCATATAATAGATTCAGTTTAGAAAGAAATAGTGTAAGGATACATCATTTTAAAAATATTTATCATCCTGTATTATTACTTACATACAGTCAGTATGCTTGTCCTTCCTTTACTTACAAAAGTGTTACTCTGAAGATCCCTTTCTCAGTTTTAACATATGTATTTTGTACATAAGTAAGTCTATTATTTTTCACAATGGCAGTGCCTATACAAGCATAAAACATTACAGCAGTGATCTAGTCCCAATAAAACTATAACATTCATTTCATATGGGGAGAGAAATTAGTTCTAATTTTGAAATTAAAATGCATGCTTTTAACATCTCAATGTCTTCAGTCAGGTTGTGCTTCCCAAATTAGATCCTAAAGCAATCTAATTGCAGCGAGTCTTGCTTCTGCTTTCTCACTGCCTTCAGTTTGCTTTCCTTGTCCAATTTGAATAGGTTCTGGATTTTCCTTGGTTGTTCCCCAAGGTATTTCAAAGTTATTTTTACCACTTTGAGTTGGATAAAGATTAGCAAGGCAAAAAAAAAATTGTAAATATTTCACCTAGCTTCATACAGGAGCTCAGCAAACAGTGCAGTGAAAGAAAAAGTTGCAGTGAAAAAGATAATGGTGGGTAGAAAGACTGATTCTGTGTTACAATACTGAATTGAGTCACTCTTATAAATAAGGATAACTTAAAATTTCCCACCACACGAACTGTGGTGAAGAATTTATTATGTTTATAATAAATAAAATAATAAAAGAGAGGTTACATTTCTGTTATATTTTTATAATAACTATTTAAAGAATATTTTTTCAGGGGATATTGACTTTCATTCTTCAGTATGCATGTCAGATTCTTAATGATTTAGACTTGTAAGATCATGTTATTTTCTAGCTTCTGATCACAGGAGTGCTTATTACTTGATTTATATTTTTTCTGGTCCTTCCAAAGCAATGAGCAATGACCTTTGACAGAGTACTCACTTAATTAGACTGGCTATATTATCAATTACAAAGACCTTTGTTTCCTCATTATTTTCTCCTAATTCCCAATACAGGTCTCTTAGATAGTGAGGAATAACCAAAAGTAACTTTTAAAATATTCCAAGGAAGGCAGAGAAAAGTCTTTTATCTTTCCACATTGTTTTCTCATATATTTTTCTGTATATGACCAAGAAATAAAAATATTCACTTTAAATTTCTGAACATCTTTGCTTTGCACCTTCTGCAATATTTTAATAAGTTGCCATCAGTCACTTTTCTTTCATAGAATCATAGAATAGTTAGGGTTGGAAAGGACCTTAAGATCATCTAGTTCCAGCCCCCCTTCCATAAACAGTGACACCTCACACTAAAGCGTGCCACCAAAGGTTTCATCCAACCTGGCCTTGAACACTGCCAGGGATGGAGCACTCACAACCTCCCTGGCCAACCCATTCCAGCATCTCATCACCCAAACAGGAAAGAATTTCTTCCTTATATCGAATCTAAACCTCCCCTGTTTAAGTTTGAACCCGTTACCCGTTCTCCTATCACTACAGTCCCTAATGAAGAGTCCCTCCCCAGCATCCCTATAGGCCCCCTTCATATACCAGAAGGCTGCTATGAGGTCTCCATGCAGCCTTCTCTTCTCCAGGCTGAACAGCCCCAACTTTCTCAGCCTGTCTTCGTACGGGAGATGCTCCAGTCCCCCGATCATCTTTGTGGTCCTCCTCTGGACTTGTTCCAACAGCTCCATGTCCTTTTTATGTTGAGGACACCAGAACTGCACACAATACCCCAAGTGAGGTCTCAGGAGAGCAGAGTAGAGGGGCAGAATCACCTCCTTTGACCTGCTGGTCACGTTCCTTTTGATGCAGCCCAGGTTATGGTTGGCTTTCTGGGCTGCAAGCTCACATTGCAGTTGGCTCATATTCATGTTCTCATCAACCACCACCCCCAAGTCCTTCTCCTTAGGGCTTCTCTGAATCTCTTCTCCGCCCAACCTGTAACTGTGCCTGGGATTGCTTCGACCCAGGTGTAGGACCTTGCACTTGGCATGGTTAAACTTCATGAGGTTGGCATCAGTTTCAATCAAACTTTATACTGAACTCAGAAGTAGGTCTCTTTTGTATATGAAAAACTTTAAAAGGGACATGTATAAATGTCTAAATATAATATTCAAATGCATAAATTATTTCAGCAAGTTTCTAGTGTTATGTATTATAAATAAGGAAAAATAATGGGTTGAGAGACATGGTCTGGAGTTATTCAAGTAGCACGTGCTATAGGAAAAAACTAACAGCAATATTGCATTCTTTCATTCAGTGAATAAATTCAGTAGCAGATTCATCTATTGTGAAGTCATAATGGTTTACTATGAACACACATTTTGATTCCTACATGTTTCAATTAGTTTTCCTTTTCAACACAACAATAGTTTTCTGTATTTTAAACGATGAACAAATAAAACATTTCCATCAAAGCTGAGGTGCCTTTAGAAATCTTACATCCATCAACTATTATATAACATTTATAAACTTAGTCATACCTGCTCTTGTAGTTAGAATCATAGAATAGAATCACAGAATAGTTAGAGCACACACTGAAGCCAGCTCATATTCATCTCATCAACCAGCTCCCCCAGGTCCTTCTCTGCAGGGTTGTTCTGAATCTCTTCTCTGTCCAACATGTAGCTATGCATCTAGTTTCTGTGGTTTAAGCTCTTGGTAACTCCCCTCCCCTTTCCTCCCCTCCCCTCCCCTCCCCTCCCGTCCTCTCCTCTCCCCTCCCCTCCCCTCCCCTCAGAAAAATGCTGAATTTTGTGTTTTAAGTATGAAATTGTTTCTGGAAGAAGACTGGAAAATAGGGAGATTGAATAATGTCACTGGTAATTATTTAGAATGCATTACTTCAAATCCTGTCATAAAACTTTCTCAAAAGTGACTGAAACATCAAACTTTATTTCTAGTACATTTGTCAGGAGCCAATAGCAATAGTCATATGTTCTTAGAGAGATATCAGTTTACCAACCTCTTCAAATGTACACTTAGTCACGTTCTGGTCAGTCAGAATATTTAAACAGCTAATACAATTCAAGTTACTGAGAGTGGATCATGTGCTTAGGTGCATTGGTTAATTGAGGCTATAGGGCTAAATTAATTCCCTGGAATCACCTATTCAGGCAATTGATTTGGTGAAATATTGATAATTACTTTGAACTTCCATAACTTGATACCTTCATGAGGTACATCATAATCCTCATTAGAGAGATGAAAAAATGTCTTTTGCCCAGTAAACACCAACGACTTGACTGACCAAGATCACATCATACATTTGTAACTGTAATCTCATAAAATCTCATTCCTTACACCAGATGTTAAACTATGCATCTACTTCTCATGTAGTCTCATGTGGAAATATAATGAGTTTCTTGTGGGAGCTGCACTTTTAGATGAGAATACTACAGTTATCATATGTCGATATACTGTAAAATACAATTTATTTACCTTGATGTTTATTTTTGCTGAACATGAGTTCTATGGATGAGGCTAGTTTGAAAATTTTGCCTAAGCAACAACCCCAGCACAGAGGCTGGTTTCTTCAAACATGTATGTGTATTACATGATACAGGGTAGCAGAACTTTACTTATCAGATACTGTGGTAAATTGTAGCCAGCAGCCAAAAACCCACTTAGCCTCTCATTCACTCCCCACTCCCTTGGGATGAGCAGGAAAACAGAAGGAAGGCAAAAAGGCTCATGGATAGAGATAATGACATTTCAATAATGAAAGCAAAGGCTATGTGCACAGGTAAAGCAAAAAGAAAAATTCATTCATTGTTTCCCATCAGCAGAGCAGATATTCAGCCATTTCCAGGAAAGAGGACCTCAGTACATCTAAGAATTGCTTGAGAAAATAAACACTGTAACTACAAAATTTCTGCCCTTCCTCCTTTTCCTTCTGTTACTGAGCATGTTATATGGTATGGCCCTCTATGACTTGGACCATTTTGGGTCAGCTCTCTTGGCTACCTCACTTCCTAACCTCTTGCTAAATACCTGTTGGCTTGGGGGAAAGAAGATGGAGAAAGCCTTGATGCTGCACAAGCACTGTTCAACAACAGCTAAAGTATAGGTATGTTATCAACACATTTAAAGCTACAAATGCAAAGCACAGCCTGATATATGCTGCTCCATCCCTGCCATAAGCACTACAGACATGATGACCCTCATTGATATGGTCTCACATGCTTATAAATATATCAATAAATGTATAGATGCTTCTCTGTATGGTTTGAAAAAATGTAATTTCAAGCACATCACATAAATATACAGTCTATCTAGAACTATACTAGAATAGTATTTAACTAGAACTTAATGTTCCTGTTTTAACATATATTCCCTTAGAACAGATTTTTTTCTTTTTCTTTTGTAAATAACAAGAAAGGATGATAATGAGTGACTGGGTTTCTTTGGAAATTGAGGTGTAATTTCTTTAAAAATGTCCACAGAGTTATCTTCCAACACTGATAAAATACGTAACAGTATTTGCAAATGTTTATCACTTAACAGTTATTTGTATTCTACTTCAATGAAGAACTTAATAATCTCCAGTCACTACAGAACATGAATATTAACATTATTTAATTTGCAATAATAACATTTAAAAGTAAGCCCTAGGAGTTATTTGTACACTACCCAACAATATTCACTTTTTAGTATCAAGGCTTACTCTTATAAATGCTGTCACATAAGTTAATACCCAATGTAATTACATGGAGCTGGTTAAATATTATTTAGCTTCTGCTTTGAATGACAGCACTTAGAAGATAGATAACATGTTCAAACATATTGAAAATTTGTATGCCTAATGTTTATTCTGATTCAGTGTTAAATTAATGCAAGTCCCAGACCAAGGATTTATAGGGTGAAGGGTGAGAGACTGAGTAATGAGCCTACGAGGAAAGGAAAGATTTCAGTAGACTTTAATCAGGACATTTCTCAAAGATCAGGAGACAATAGTAATGAATGGAGAATGACAAGTCTTCTTATATTCTGTAGACCTGGATCTTACAGTTTATTTGACTGCAACAAGCCTTTATCAAACCGTCTGAGTGGAATGTTCAGCTTGGTTTCCCATAGTGGAATGGATAATTCCTGGTTTTGAATTTCCATCTTTTCTAGCGTGTCCTTGAAGACTGACAAAAACATTCATTTCCCAGATGACTTTCTACTCTGTTTCACTCTATTTTGATGCTGTTGCATTTTTCTTTTTTCTCCACATAACAGTTTTCTTTATTTGTCCAGTATTACAGTTCACAGTAATAAGAATAAGAATATATATTTGATTAGGCAAATGTTTTTCTGATGGTTTCAAAGGTTTCTGTTTACAGATCCTCACTTGAAAAGAGTCTTTATTTCTACTGCTAGTAGTTTTGTTTGTTTGGCTTTGTTTGGTTTTTGGTTTTGTTTTCTTGGTTTTGTTGGGTTTTTTTGGTTGGTTGGGATTTTGTTTGGGTTATTTCAGGTTTGGGTTGTTTTCGTGTTTTTTTACTGTTAGTTGTACCACTTAATTGAAATTTTAAGAAACAAAGAAAATATCCACAAAAAACTAGTAGCATATGAAATTGCATCTAAAAAATGGAGAATTCTTCTGCTTGATTAAAATAGACATTTGGAAAGTCATATACTGACACTGTGCAGTGTAAGGAACACTGAACAGTATTGAGATGAGAACTGGAAATCCCAGTCAAAATTTAAAACCCCAAAATTTCCATGATCTGCAATGACAAGTTAGAGAATCCATACAGTTCAATGTGACACATAAAGGTAAGTATTAAGCTAACAAGACAAATCACATTCTAAGTGAAGTCTTGCTAAAAAGTATCAAAACACTGTTAACGAAGAACAATGGGATGAATGTAACTGACCACAAAATTGAATATGTTTATAATGTTCCAATTACTGGAAACAGTGATCACAATGTATGCATCACAGGTGATGATGTACAGTAATGTTAACAATATTTTGAAAACACAAATTATTTTCAGGTTCCTAAATTGTTTGAAAGGATCTGAAAATAGCAGCAATTCCACCCCTTTGTTAAAGAGGGGAGGGAAAGGAAAGTGGGGCATGTGTACAAAATCCCAATGTTAAAAGCAAAATACAACAAAAGATGCAGTGATATATTTTAAATGTTTAATACTGATTCACTAGCTCTGTAATTGTGAGCAATAGAATGAACAATAGAATTGGAGATGTTCATCATCAGCATAATTTTCACCTATTTGAGTGCTTACACCAAATTAAGAAATATAGTATGTGAATGTCGCATTTTTGTATAAATGTTAGTGTGACCCTTATGATTAGCAGCATAACCAGCCTATTTGGAAACAGCCTTCCTATAAAGAGATTAAAAGATACCATGCAATTTTCTTGAAGATCCATCTCACAGGGCAAATACATTTCAGCCACCACCCTTTTGATAAGAATAATTTATTGTCTACATAGTCACATACTTGGGGCAAGTAACTGAAAAAATCCTTACTTTGGGCACAAGGGAAAAGTTACAAAATACAGGAGATTATTTTCTTTCCAAGAAGAAAAACTAAGAACATATTAAGACCACAAGAATGGCTGCTGGCCTATGTATGACCACCAATATCATGAGAAGTGAGGTCAGACAGAGCTTATCTCTTAACAGATTTCACAGATTTTTTTTTCAGTGATCTCAATCTTTCTTACCTTACAACAATGCCTCTGTGATCCAAATCTCTTCTAAATATAGGCTGAATCAATTTTTTTTCCTGCCTTCCTGACTCTCTATACTGAAAGATTGTATGAGAAAAAACTAAAATCCTATTTTGATGTGAGCTTAAGAGAAAAAGACTTCAAGTAATTACAGCAGAAGAAAAAAATATATATTTTTTCCCCTCCACAAGGCAAGGGCTACTGCTAATGAAAAGTATATTTGATCTAGAACCTGCTCTGGAAACACTCTTAACATAATCATTACAAGAAACTCCTACAAGAGCCTTATATTTAATAGAATTAGGTGTTCATAATGTCCAGACATTCAGTTCATTCAAATTAGTGCCTACTTAGAAAAGGCATTGACTTAGGATGAAATATACTCATAGCAATAATGGTTTTGCTTTATTATGAAAAACTAACATGTTTTAAAGATTTTTGTTGTAATAAGATAAATTGCAATTCTTGGAGTATAACTAAGAGTAAGATTTGAATTTGGTGTTATGAAGAAAAAAAAAAATATGTTCCATTAAAATTTGTCTTCAAGAATGTAAAAGGAAAACCTTTGCTGTACAAAGATAACCAGAATAATATCTAAAAATGGGGGATTCTTTGTCTTGTGGATATCCTTGTAGATGGGAGTCATGATGTTTCACAGAATATGAATATATTGAAAAGAATTTCAAGAGTACTTGTAGAAAGGAGCAAAAAAGCTAATTCATGATAGAATTTATTGTTAGAACATGATGGACAGGTGTGAGACAAGTTTTTTTTAAATCACTTCTTATAATCTATCTTGGGAAATAGTCAGTACTCAAAGGGAAAAAAACATCAATAACTCATCAAAACTAATAGTACTTATACAATAGTTTCTAATAAACACCTAGCAAATCATAATTCTGCTATTGACTTATTGCTTGCAGCAGCTATGATACTGCAGGTCAAAATAAGGAAGGTTCTTGAACCTAGTTAATGCTTTTTTTTCAGCTGGCACAGCAGAGATAGTACAAGACTTTGAAAGCTGGAAGCAATTGCTTCTTTTATCAATTGTGTGATGAAACAAATGAAGCCTTAATATGTACTGGTTTATAGGATGAAAACTTATTTAAGAAATTTATATCAGTTTGTTCAGAGGTTAGTGTAAGTTTTTCTTACATAAGGGATTTTGATACAACAGTTTTAAAGTTACTATGAATTTATTGTTATTAAGATAGAAATTATTGAAAGTGGAATTAATTGATGATTTCAATGAAATAGTGGTAATAGCTACAGTGATGGATGATTTATGAGTCATTAAACCAAAAATTTCAAAAGTCTTCTGGAAAAAAAAAAAAAAAAAGAGCAGGGAAGCCGGAGAAAAGGAAGAAAAAA
>NDXB01001065.1:47431-74365 GCA_002631895.1 Agapornis roseicollis
AAAAAAAAAAAAAAAAGTGCAGGGATGTCTGAGAAATGTGAGTTTAGAAGTTTTCCCAGAGACTGGGATTATAATGAAGAAAAAATGCTGCAAGAATACTACAAGAGAGCTTCTTTCTAGTCATAAAGGCTGTTACTGCTGCTTAATGATTTTACTTTGGTAATTCAGTTAATTGCTAAATATTTAATTTAATAACCTAAGTATTATTTTCTAGGGAAAGCCCCCCACAACATGGCAATATTACAAAATGTTAATCTAATTTCACCCTAATCTGAAAATCAACAATGGTTACTGATGTTATAACGAATCATAAAATGGTATAAAGATAATCTCTGTTATGAACATCAAACTAGAAAACAGCAAAATACTCTTAAAAAATTGCATAATTTATATTAGTGAATTTTCTTTTGTCATTTTTTCTTGAAAATAAGTAAGAACTCTGTTAAATTATAAATGTATTGGGTTGTGGTGTTATTTGTAATTTTTACCTTAAACCTTTAGATACTGTTGGGAAAAGCATAAAGATCTCACAGACAGATAGTATACTATGTAGTACGCAAAAAACTAGATTCTAATTATTGCAATATACAGAGAGAAGAATGAAAGATAGTAATTAAAATTCTGAAGACTGAAGGAGAAACTTTTTCCCTCCGGATTAAAAAAGGACCAAAATCATTTAAGCCAGATGGCGATAGCTAAAAGTTAAGTGAAGAACCCATGCTAAATATGATCTTACTATTGAAACAAATTTCTCAAATTATAGGGAACAAAAAATAAAACAGAAATTAATGAGCAATCAAAGAAGAAACCATGGTCAAACTAATAAAATTACAAATCTAAAATTATAATTAGTTTACATTTAGTTTCTTACTTTTGGTATTACTGAACTCAGGAATAACCTGCAAGGTTTAAAAAATGATTACGTAAAGCAGATTCTAGAAAATATAATTCAAATGGTACTGGAGATGGAAGTATAACTAAAGGAAGCTCAGTTCCATGGTTTTCCAAGCATCAGTCACTGGAAATTCAGAAATTAATCTGAATATCATTGCACATATCAGTAAAGATGACTTCATGACTTTCTTGTGAAGTACTTCTCTAAAGTGATTTTATTTAACCAAAATAACAATCTTATCTCAGGGAGCAATGCAAAAGCTAAAGCCAAAATATTCAAAGCATCTTTGGATAGAGATTCTGTGATAGTCAAGACCTAAGCTATTAACAAAGCATGAAACATGCTGCAAATTAAAAATTATGAATGTATTACGAATTTTCATTGCAATAAGGGTATGTTAGAACAGAATTTAAACCTGCTTTTGAAAAGCTGTACAGTAATAACACTGTGTCATGGTTTAAGCCCAGCTGGTAATTCAGAACTACGCAGCCACTTGCTCACTTCCCCTCCCCAACTCAACAGAGGGATGGGAAAGAGAATAAAAAGAATGTAAATCCCTTGCGTTGAGGTAAGAACACTTTGGTAACTAAGGTATAATACAAAACTGCTACTGCTACCACCAGTAATAATAATGATAAGGGAAATAACAAGGAATGAGAATACAATTGCTCACCACCCACTGACCAATACCCAGCCTGACCCAAGCATAAATCTGGGCTTTCTGGGTAAATTCTCCCCAGTTTATCTACTGGGCATGATGTCCTGTAGCATGGACTTACCCCTTTGCCAAATTTGTCTCAGGTGTCCTGTCTCTGCTTCCTCCTGGCTTCCTGTGTCCCTCCTCACTGACAGAGCATGAACTGAAAGTCCTTGACTGGGGTAAGCATTACTTAGCAACAACTAAACTTCAGCGTGGAGCAGCGTAGTGACATTCCAGCTGCTCTAGCCAATGAGCCAGCTTCATTTGGAACTCAGCTCAAGTGTCTTTATACAAATGCCCATAGCATTGGGAACAAACAAGAGGAATTAGAGATGTGTATGGGGATATGATATCATATCACAGAAACATGGTGGGATGGCTGAGGTTCTGAATGATTGCTTTACCTTGGTCTTCAATGGCAAAGGCTCTGACCATAATACCCAAGACACGGGGACTGTGGGAATGAATGACTTAGACCCACTGTAGGAGAGGATCTGGTTCGAGACCATCTTAAAAACATGAACGTACACAAGTACATGAGACCTGATGAAATCGAATCACGAGCCCTGAATCAGGTGGCAAATGAAGTTGCTAAGTCGCTGCCCATTATATTTGAAAGATCATGGCAGTCAGGGGGAAATTCCCAAAGACTGGAAAAAGGGAAATAAAACCTCCATTTTCAAGAAGGGGAATATGGATGACCCAGGGAACTACAGACCAGTCAGTCTCACCTCTGTGCCTGGGAAAATCTTGGAGCAGATTCTCCTGGAAGCCATGCTAAGGCACATGAAAAACAACAAGGTGCTTGGTGGCAGCCAGCATGGCTTCACTAAGGGGAAATCCTGCCTGACCAATTTGGTGGCCTTCTATGATAGGGCTATGGAACTGATGGACAGGGGTAGAGCAGTTGATTTCATCTACCTGGACTTGTGCAAAGCATCTGACACTGTCTCAANTGAAAAACAATGCTTGGTGGCAGCCAGCATGGCTTCACTAAGGGGAAATCCTGCCTGACCAATTTGGTGGCCTTCTATGATAGGGCTATGGAACTGATGGACAGGGGTAGAGCAGTTGATTTCATCTACCTGGACTTGTGCAAAGCATCTGACACTGTCTCAAATGACATCCTGGTCTCTAAATTGGAAAGACATCAATTTGATAGAAGGACCACTTAGTGAATAAAGAACTGGCTGGGTGGACACATGCAAAGAGTTGTGGTCAATGGCTCAGTGTCTGACTGGAGGCCAGTGATGAGTGCTACCCCTCAGGGATTGGTGTTGGGACTGGTTTTGTTTTACATCTTTGTCACTGACATGGACAGTGGGATTGAGTGCGTC
Source organism: Agapornis roseicollis (assembly GCA_002631895.1). Lineage (NCBI taxonomy): Eukaryota > Metazoa > Chordata > Aves > Psittaciformes > Psittacidae > Agapornis > Agapornis roseicollis. The sequence continues at coordinate 50,364 of NDXB01001065.1, forward strand.
CTCAGCACATTTGCTGATGACACCAGGCTGTGTGTTTCAGTTGATATACTGGAGGCAAGGAATGCCATCCAGAGGGTCCTTGTCACACTTGTGAGGTGGGCTGATGTCAGCCTCATGAAGTTTAACCATGCCAAGTGCAAGTTCCGGCACCTGGGTGGGAGCAATCCCATGCACAGCTACAGGTTGGGCAAAGAGGAGATTCAGAGCAGCCCTGCCAAGAAGGACTTGGGGGTTTTGGCTGATGAGAACATGGACATGAGCCGACAGCATGCACTTGCAGCCCAGAAAGCCAACCATAACCTGGGCTGCATCAGAAGGAGCGTGACCAGCAGGCTGAAGAAGGTGATCCTGCCCTTCTACTCTGCTCTCGTGAGACCCCACCTAGAGCATTGTGTGCAGTTCTGGTGTCCTCAAGATTAAAAGGACATGGAGCTGTTGGAACAAGTCCAGAGGAGGGCCATGAGGATGATCAGGGGACTGGAGCATCTCCCATACGAAGACAGGCTGAGAAAGTTGGGGCTGTTCAGCCTGGAGAAGAGAAGGCTGCATGGAGACCTCATAGCAGCCTTCTGGTATGTGAAGGGGGCCTATAGGGATGTTNGAGCATCTCCGAAGACAGGCTGAGAAAGTTGGGGCTGTTCAGCCTGGAGAAGAGAAGGCTGCATGGAGACCTCATAGCAGCCTTCTGGTATGTGAAGGGGGCCTATAGGGATGTTGGGGAAGGACTCCTCATTAGGGACTGTAGTGACAGGACAAGGAGTAATGTGTTCAGACTTAAACAGGGGAGGTTTAGATTGGATGTAAGGAAGAAATTCCTGTTAGGGTGGTGAGGCACTGGAATGGGTTGGCCAAGGAAGTTGTGAGTGCTCCATCCCTGGAAGTGTTCAAGGCCAGGTTGGACAAAGCCCTGGGTGGCACGGTTTGGTGTGAGGTGATCCTGCTTACAGCAGAGGGGTTGGAACTAGATGATCTTAAGGTCCTTTCCAACCCTAATGATTCTATGATTCTATGAACATTGTTCTCAGACTGAAGTCAAAAACACAACAATGCACCAACTAGTAGATAGGAGAAAACTGCTACAGCTGAACCCAGGACACACTGTCAGTGATAAAAATGGTCAGTGAACAGTAAGTTTCACCTGTTTAGCTGCAGACATGTCTATCTGAGGCTACTCTAGAAGTAGAAATAATTGGACACTCTCCAGGCATAAGTCATCTGATCAAATTTGAATGTTTTAGGATGAAATAAATCAGCTCCGAAATGTTTATTAATAATGAAGTCTTGTTCAAATAAATTTTATAGAGTGTCTGTTAAGAGTGTAGAACATTCCCTCAAGAATCCATAAGATATTTCTAAGTATTTACACTAATTCTGCTGTAGCAGGCATCTCAGGAGAAGAGCTGGCATAAATATAATTATTGTGAAGAGTTAGGAGGCCTGTATGACCTTCTGAAAGTGGGTTACTTACATAACATGGGAGAAAGGAAGTTTTTCTTAGGTACAGGGAACAGAATGGAGAAATGCTGGATCTAATGGAATATCTCAGAGAAGCAAAACTTACCTAAGTAAAACATACACAAAAGGGGAAGGAATATTTTCATTTGATTTTTTTGTAATAATTTTTTTTTAGTAATTTGATTCATTTGAAGATATTATTCACTGAACACAAAACCAAAACAAATGTAAGAAAAAAGATTGTTCCATGATATTCTAAAACAGCAGCTATAACAAGTTGTTCTGTACTTTTTTTGCTAGAGTCTAAATTTAGAGAACTTACTGATTTTTATAAAATTCATACACAAATAAGTACTTTAATTACTTATATCAAGATAAAATTGAATTTTATAACAATGAGGGTAAATCAGAAAGTGGGAACTGTCCACAATAAAATAGCAACTGCACAAAGAATCCTAGCACTGATATTTTTCTGGCAATATAAAAAAGAAAAAAAAGATGAATATGCCAATAATAATGCAGAGAAGCAAAAAGTACACTCATGGTGTCTTCTTGTATTTGGAAAAAGTCAAGATGGTATATTCATATCAAATGATGATTAGGATGAAATACCTGCTACTCACACAGTAACTCTGGAGGTTGTTAGCAGGTACTAATACTAGGTATTTTTAAATGTCTTACAATAATTTTGAAAAAGAGGGCTGGAGAGCTCTCTAGACAATTGACATTGATTTTTTAGTAAGTCTTGGAACACTAGGAAAGCTTCAGAGGACTGCAAGAAAATTAATGGATCAATACTTCAAAAAGGCAAGCAGGATGAGCCATATAAATTTATGTCCATAACCTAGCTTTGATCCCAGGAATACACTGGAACATTTCATGCAGGGGTCAAAGACCAAAGAATTCAAAAGAGATAACACAGATAATATAAATTAATACTGATTCACTGAAAATAGAATTTATGAAATTTCTAGTTTTAATTTAGACTCCATGTCTGATATATGTCATAGCTCTGATGCAGTTCTTAGATGTATGTCAGTATTCTACTTCATGTGTCAAGAAATTTTAGAAACAAAGGACTTCCTATGCTGCTGAAATAATTCATCAACTCATTTTTCATATATGACCTCCAGAAACAGAGAAAGAGACATTAATAGTAACTGAAGTTTTTATCCTTTTCTCCTGGAAGGCCAACCTACAGTAACACTGAGTTTTTTTATTTATTTCTGAGAAAATAGAATGGTTATATAATTATTTGTACCTTTTTATTATTATTTTACTATGAATTTTATCTGGTGGATTTAATAGGGTTTGACTTCAGATTTTTTCTTGTTTTGGTTTTGAATTAGTGTTTGGTAGGGCATACAAAACTGATACCTTTCCAAAGGTGCCAAATTATTCACTAAGTGTTTCAGCCAGTTTTCATGCCATAGGTTCCCGATTTCAGACAACTTTAGTAGCCTCTTTTTAATCACCTTCTACTCATAATTTGTCTTCACAACATACATGAGCGAGTAGATCTACATAGAAGTGGTGGTATGCATAGTGCATGTGCCGAGCACATAACAGATACAAATTGCCCTTTGTCTGAACTTGCACATACACCTTTTAAAGTCAATCTATTACTCAGCCTTTCAAGGTCATTCAAATCTTTCCATATGCTATTTTAATCTTCTGCATTAGTAGCACCTCACATCACCATATAATTAGAATATTTCATTAGCAAACTCATTTTTTTTTTAGCCAGTCACTAATATCAGTCACCTTAAAATGATCAAAGACAAACTAAGAAGTTTTACTTAAGTCTGGGCAGATTAGAGTTGTCGCAATTCTCTTGACTCAAGAAAACTGTTAGATTATTCTGGTAGAACCTACCTTTGGAAAAATTATTTATTTGTCATGTGTCTATATCTTTAATTGCCATTTTCTTTAAAATTGGTGTTGTGTAATGTCAAGGTCAAATAATAATTTTTCCTCCTCTTCTTCACATTAATAGTAGATTTACTACTTTTCCAGTGAAATGGTAACCATGAACTAATATTTTTAATTAAAAACCGTTGTCACTGGGTTATTGACATCATATGCAAATTCATTGAACCTTCTGAGAAAGAGCTGATACAGAAATCCTAGATATTTTTCATTAAACTACCAGTTTTCAGTTCTAATTGCCCTGAGGTATTGTATTCTGGGCCATCTCCTAGCTACAATCTCTACTCATATGGCTGCCTTTGTTTTCTTTTGTGTAAAAAAAAAAATTAATATTTTCTTTATTTAAGTTTACTTTGTAAACTTAAACCTGATATATGTTTGTAACACACTAATCACTCAGACAATTTTCCTTAATGATCAGCAATTTCCCACAGTTTTTTGGGTTTCTGCAAACAACCAGTTTACTGATTATTTTCCTGTGAGATTTACAGATCTTTTCTCCAAGCTACAGCAATACAGGTACTTATGTACTCCCTTAGGAAACAAGAAAATTCTGGCAACTGTGAGTGATACAAATTTTGAATCCTCTCTGCTTTCAAGTTCTTGTGACTAAATTGCTTCTGTATATGGTTTTGTTAGCTTTTTAGAGTATTCTTGTTTGATAGAAGCAACAAACAATAACTATGGTCATCTTTTTAGTTTAACTTTCCAGGAAAGAAAGTCAGAAATATAAGGGCTTTGCCGTTATTTTGGAAATATAATGGTGCAGTGAAATTTCCATATTTGTATTATTTCCAGTAACTACTTAAAAGATACTTTTTTTTTTTTTTTCCAGAAAACTTCACTGAGCATCTGCTTCATATACCACAAATGGGAAAGCCACAAGGTACTCCGTAAATCTCAGTAATAAAGTCTGTATTGAAAAAATTGTTCAAAATTACAAGTTCAAGCTGAGAAGACAGAACCATCACAATTGTCCTAGGTTCCTACATTTAAAAGCAATTTAAAAGGTGAAATTCCTCGAAAACTGGTCTGTGCCATAAAAGAAAGATAAAAACCAATCAAACAAAAACATTCTTTGATGATAATATTATGGGAATATTATTCCCTAAGACCTAAATTTGTCAGGCAGTTTAAGTCCAGGAGTAAGGTGCACAGGCTGTGTCTGTTTGCTAACTTATCTCTATCCATGACTGTCCTGGGTTCAGCAGTAGCAGTCAATTTTTCTCCTTCTTAGTAGCTGATGCAGTTTTAATGTTTTGACTCAGCCTGGGAACATAGCTGATAATACCCATGTTTTTAGTTGTCACTAAGTAATGTTTATTCTGATCAAGGACTTTCTGAGTCTCATGCTCTGCCAGGGAGGAGGGGAGGCCAACAGGAAGCAGAAACAGGACACCTGACCCAAGCTAGCCAAAGAGGTATTCCATACCACTGCAAATCATGCCCAGGGAGGTAACTGGGGAGTTACCCAGAAGGGAACACACTGCTTAGATGGGCTCGTTTTTGGAGGGGTTGTATCCTACTCTCTTCCCTTGTTATTTTCTTATCATTATTATTATTGATGGCAGCAGTAGTGGTTTGTGTTATATCTTATATATCATTATTGAGCTTTGTTTTCATACCAAACTGTTGAAGAAATTAATATGATACAAAATCAAATTGTGTATTATACTACTAACAGCAAATTCTCATAAATCAATTCTGTTGTCACCAACTTTCACTGAAAAATCCACTTTTTATTCTTAAACAATATTAACAGTAACTAGGAAAAAAATACTTTTACCTGGAGTACTAGAATTCTTGGTACAATAATTTGTGCCAAGGAACATGTTTTCATAAAGACAAAATAAGTTATATCCTAAAAAGAAAAACGTACTTAAAAGTATAGCGCACTTCTTTACTTACTACTTTGCCCTGAAAAACTTGATGACCATGGTGATTAATTTGCTAAAGATAAGACTCTGATTTAGTGTTGTGGTCAGAAAGACTAAACAAAGCTAAAATTAACAAGAAAAGAAACATGACTTTGCACTTCTTCTGTAGTAACACTGATTTCCCTCAACTTACCCTTAGCTCAATTCTGCTATTCACACTACTGTAATGCAGTACAAACCAACAAAACCCAAACCAACAAAACCAAGCAACCAAGAAAACCCCAAAATAAATAAACAACAACAACAAACAGAGTAAATTAAATTCTTAAGTTATTGGAAAGGGTTTGAAATGGAATCATAACGATGATTAGGGAAAACTATTTTCATCACTGTCATGAACATTCGATCTATTTAAGACTAAGAAATGATTTAAACACTGTATAACTGCCTATATGGTGAAGTAGATTTGTTAGATTTTTCACATTCACAATGAAAATTATTATGAATACAAGCAAGTTAATATAGGCATAAAGCATTCTAAGGATTCCTTGTGCAACTGCTATGTGTGTATTTTAACACTGCAGTAAATGTAGAGTTTATAACATTTCATTAAGTATAAATGTTTGGAGCTTAACAACTGCAAGTAATGCCAATTTAATTTAACAAGGTAACAGATTATCAAAATAACTTTAGCAGCATAATAGTATTTTCCTGTCTCAAATTAATTTTTAAAAATCAAGGTAGGATTTTTTGTGTTGAGGAACAGCACTCCTGAAGTCCTCTTCCAGAGTTACATTTACCACTGTAACTTTGATCAATATGCAAAATAACCCTCTACAATAAAATTATGCCAAGCACAGCTGATTGTGTGCTTGTGCTTGATTCAAACTATAAAATGCTTCTGCTACTCAGGAAAAAGTGTAGATGAATTACTGAGGCTCAGATTCAAATGATGTTAACATTGATTTGTTTGCAGTCTTGCTGGGGACTGGCAACCCTCTGATCTTTTATTATTCATGGTATTTGAATATGATTACCAACTGTTATTTGCAGGATATCAATGGTTCTTTTTATACGCAAACATTCATGAATGGGATATTTTTGGCTTTTTTTTTTTTTTTTTTTTTTTTTTTTTTTTTTTATTTTTTTTTTTTTGTTTTTTTTTTTTTTTTTTTTTGTACATTTATACTTAAATTGTTTATTTTGGAATTGTATATTTGTACTTGTAATTAAGAGAGACGGTGTGGATGAAAATAATGTTTTGCTTGAAAAACATTGATACATTCATAGATAGACACTGTCTCACATGACATCCTGGTCTCTAAATTGGAAAGACATCAATTTGATAGAAGGACCACTTAGTGGATAAAGAACTGGCTGGGTGGACACATGCAAAGAGTTGTGGTCAATGGCTCAGTGTCTGACTGGAGGCCAGTGATGAGTGCTACCCCTCAGGGATTGGTGTTGGGACTGGTTTTGTTTTACATCTTTGTCACTGACATGGACAGTGGGATTGAGTGCGTCCTCAGCACATTTGCTGATGACACCAGGCTGTGTGTTTCAGTTGATATACTGGAGGCAAGGAATGCCATCCAGAGGGTCCTTGTCACACTTGTGAGGTGGGCTGATGCCAACCTGATGAAGTTTAACCATGCCAAGTGCAAGGTCCTACACTTGGGTGGGAGCAATCCCATGCACAGCTACAGGTTAGGCAAAGAGGAGATTCAGAGCAGCCCTGCCGAGAAGGACTTGGGGGTGTTGGCTGATGAGAACATGAACATGAGCTGACTGCATTGTGCGCTTGCAGCCCAGAAAGCCAACTGTATCCTGGGCTGCATCAAAAGGATCATGACCAGCAGGTCGAAGGAGGTGATCATGCCCCTCTACTCTGCTCTCGTGAGACCTCACCTGCAGTTCTGGTGTCCTCAAGATTAAAAGGACATGGAGCTGTTGGAACAAGTCCAGAGGAGGGCCACGAGGATGATCAGGCGACTGGAGCATCTCCCATATGAAATCAAGCTGAGAAAGTTGGGACTGCTCAGCCTGTTGAAGAGAAAGCTCTGTGGTGACCTCATAGAAGCCTTCCAGTATCTGAAGGGGGCTTATAGGGATGCTGGAGAGGGACCCTTCATGACTGTAGTGACAGGGCAGGGGGTAATGTGTTAAAACTTAAACAGGGGAGGTTTAGATTGGATGTAAGGAAGAAATTCTTTCCTGTTAGGGTGGTGAGGCACTGGAATGGGTTGGCCAAGGAAGTTGTGAGTGCTCCATCCCTGGAAGTGTTCTAGGCCAGGTTGGACAAAGCCCTGGGTGGCATGGTGTTGCTGCTTATGGCAGGGNACTGGAATGGGTTGCCCAGGGAAGTTGTGAGTGCTCCATCCCTGGAAGTGTTCTAGGCCAGGTTGGACAAAGCCCTGGGTGGCATGGTGTTGCTGCTTATGGCAGGGGGCTTGGAACTAGATGATCTTAAGGTCTTTTCTAACCCTAACCATGCTGTGATTCTGTGAGTCTGTGATTTTATATTTGCAACAGTATCTACTTCTTAATTTAGGTTGTAGCCTTACCCTGGATAGAAATCTCTTAAGAACCAACCTGTTTGAGAACAATTGAATATATCATGTCAACAGAAAAGACACAAGAGACAAGCTAAAATTTTGCATATGCAGTTGATTTCTGTCTTAAGGTGTCTTACTGGAAACCACTTATCTCTGTTAAAGGTCACTACTGGTGATGACCTCTACTTTTTCTAATGCTCAGTTGGAAAAATTTCCTGTGTTGCCAGTTGTTTTCATTTTCTTAAAAAGAGGTACGCAAGGTCCAATTGATTAAGATCCTTATCCTTTTTAGTTAAAACTCAACACTGCTAGAAGTAATCTTACATAGGAACAGAAAAACCCAATGCATTATCTAAATATACAACGAGAAAGATATATAAGCCTGATGAAATTAATCAGTTCAATGTCCATATTCTGATTTTGACTGTATCCTTGTCTTTACTTATGTACAGGTACTTCTTAGAAACCATTAATTTCCAAACAGTTTGGTGATATATTTATGTTATTTCAGTTTGAAGTAAATTATATTCTATAAGGATGTAGTTGCCTCAAGTATTGATGAGACAAATTTATTAAATGTGTCAAAAAAACACTTAGAGCTTTATGGTAACAAATATTATTATTGTTATTGCCAATACTATTTTAAGGAGAGGTTTTGTTATTGTTTTCATTATGACTTCTTGTGTTATTAGGTGGGCAATGTTCTGTTTTCATGAATATCAAGTAAATCTATTTGGCAATCAACTACCTTGCATATGACAGCTGCTTTATACATTCTAGAATAGCAATTCTTATGAACAGAGTCCCTTCTATATTGACTGAAGTACAGGATCTGATGATCTTCTTGGTTAGTCTAAATCCGTAACAGCATTTTCATTCTATTGATAGGCAAAGATAAGATTCTGTCAACATTTTAAGATCTCCTTTATGTGTGTGAGGACACAACATGCCTAAAATCCCTTGCAGTCAAAGAAGTCAGTGAAGACTAAGGAAAATTTGAAATGTCAGAAAACAGAAAGAAAGGATTAAGTTGCTTACCCAGAGGTACCTAATCCCATTTAAAACATCTTAGCCATATGCATATGTGCACAGGGACAGTACATATGGCAGAGACCTTACAGAATCATAAAATAGTTAGGGTTGGAAAGGACCTTAAGATCATCTAGTTCCAACCCCCCTGCCATAAGCAGGGACACCTCACACTAAACCATGCCACTCACTGCTTCGTCTAACCTGGCCTTGAATACTGCCAGGGATGGAGCACTCACAACCTCCTTGAGCAACCTATTCCAGCAGATATCTGCAATCTCTGCGGCCTCTTGAAGCGGCAGCTGATAGCCACGTGGTATTTTCCACAGTACATTAACATTAGAAATTTTATGTCAAGTAAATGCCTAAGTGGTGTTCAAGCATGCAAATTGTACCCCATGACACAGTGACTGAAATAACTCATACAAACTAAAACTGTTGCTCCCAGATAGGCATCTTGTGTCATCTGACTTCTATTAGGATATCTAAAACATGTACATGGTAATGTTAGATGTGACAGTGGGCCAGCAGGAGACTAGAAAATGCTAAAACAGTATCTGGAGGTTTGGGCAGAGAGATATCTTATAAGACCAGCCCTAGTACAGTGCCCTGGGGAACACCACTTGTGACTAGCTGCCAACTGGATTAATTTCATTCACCACCAGTCTTTGGGCTTGGACATCTGAACGGTTTATTTATGGCTCAACTCTGAGACTTGGGGGTTCAGATGTGGCACCTGGTGCTTAATGCAGACAGAGTAATGATATTCTGGGAGGGAATAGATGATACTCTCCAGCAGAATGTTCATATAAAAAGTATGTGATATAAATCAGAGCTTTGGGTGGCATGGTCTAGTGTGAGGCATCCCTGCCCATGGCAAGGAGGTTGGAACTAGATGATCTTAAGGTCCTTTCCAACCCTAACCATGCTGTGATTCTGTGAGTCTGTGAAGATCTGATATGATAGCGACCATTTGTGTTAAAAAATTAAAAATTGGATACCTGCATATGTGAATTTCATATATAAAGTAGTTAGCAGACTCTTTTAGAAATATAAAGTGCCCAAATCAATTTCTGAGATTTTAAAAGTCTTTACAATTAAAAAATTTGGACTCTCCAGTGTAGCAATTCTTTGTTGGTAGTAGTTTGACTCACTGTAGTAATTTCTTTATAATTATCCTTAGAAGAATCTGAATAACAACACAATCTTGATAGGTTTTGGTTAACTCGTTAAAAAAAAAAAAAATAAAAAAAAAAGAAAAGGAAAGGAAAGAGTGGAACTTGTTCTTGAAATTCAATAAAATGGTTTAGAATAAAGCTGATTTGCTGAACAGCCAACCACAGTAGCAGAAGCATCACAGAAGCAATTTATCTGAATTAACATACAAAACATATGATTTTGAGAGTTTCTTCCTTAGGGGAACAGACCAAGGGAGATATATTTTGCTTTCTGAACATTTTAGAGAATTGCAGCAAGTGTTTGAATTAGAGGATATTAGAAAAGGCAAATTGTATATTCTGAAAGTACTATTGAATTATTTTGTTACAGGCATTGGAATGTGTTTTATTATTGGGTACTATATTATACAATACAATATACAACATTATGTAATTTTTTGCAGGCTTTTATATTGTATTTGATCCCTATATATAACAGACAAAACAGCCTGGTATATGGATTTTGGATATCTCTACTATTTTGATATTTTTATTTATACATTATATATAATATTAATATTAGAAATAATTTTCTATACTTCTACTCTAATATTCTGTTATATTCTAATATTCTATTTTGAGTTTAATTACTTATATCTGTAATAGAAATAACAATGTAAGAAGCGATGTATCAAACTCAATGCAACAACGTAGCAAATGCAGTGTAACAATGAAGTGAAAGGTGCAACAATGAAGCTGACTCAATGTAACAATATAGCAAACTAACTGTAGCAATATAATAAACTCATGTAACAAACACAATGTAGCAATGTAAAAATGTATCACAGTGGTAACAATGTAACAGTGCATCAAACACAATGATCCACAGTACACTATATAATGCAATATATTCCAATATAATGTAATACAGTAAATTAAATATATATATAACTTAATATAATATAACACAATAATGCATATCAGCCATCTGTAAAGTCAAATGGATGAGAAAATAAGAACAAATACTCAGGTCTGAAAAGAATATTCCAAGGGTGCAATTGGCTGCAGGACACTTTACAATAATAGTGTTTCCTCTAAAATCCCGTTTCTTTGTAAATGTATTGACTGATACAAAGAGAAAAAATTGAAATATCTGCCTAATGAAAAATGGCAAGTATTTAAACTTGGTGTGGAGTTAAATGTTTATAATGACAAGTTACATTATACATATTCAAAGGGTGGAATGTTTATATGTTTAGCATATGCATATATCTAAAATAAAGTTGAAACTGGCATATTTGAAAACAACATGAGACCACCCTGTCTAAAACTTCAATTTCAAATAATGTTCAACCCCTTTTTTTTTTTTTCTATCTGGAATATTATTCTTATAACAAGCAGTGCAAAGCTAAGAGAATTGCAATAATACAGCTTTTCAGTTTCAAGTGATCTTGACAACTGAAAATATTTTCACTATCTTGATCTTCAGGCATGTGAGAGCATTTAATGTTTACAGAATTTTGTTTGCAAAAAATATACACTAATATCTGTTTGGTCATTTTACAATGCAATTTCATTTAATGATATGGAAATGGAATTTAAAAACACACAATTTCAGGATATTATGGTAAGAAACACTTCTGAAATGTCATGAGAACTATCAGTCTGTTCTGAGGCTCAGTGGATAGCCACTTATCAATTTTAATCTTCAAGTTCTTAAGAAAACAGGAGAACATGACAAACATGGGGTGGAGAAGGGGAGAACAAGGACCATATAGAACCATAGAACAGCTGGGTTGGAAAGGACCTTAAGATCATCTAGTTCCAACCCCCTGCCATAAGCAGGGACACCTCACACTAAGCCGTGCCACCAAAGGCTTCGTCTAACTTGGCCTTAAACACTGCCAGGGATGGAGTACTCACAACTTCCTTGGGCAACCCATTCCAGTGCCTCACCACCCTAACAGGAAAGAATTTCTTCCTTACATCCAATCCAAACCTCCCCTGTTTAAGTTTGAACCCGTTACCCCTTGTCCTGTCACTACAGTCCCTAAGGAAGAGCCCCTCCCCAGCATCCCTATAGGCCCCCCTCACATACCAGAAGGCTGATATGAGGTCTCCACGCAACCTTCTCTTCAACAGGCTGAACAGCCCCAACTTTCCCAGCCTGATTTCATATGGGAGATGCTCCAGTCCCCTGATCATCCTCGTGGCCCTCCTCTGGACTTGTTCCAACAGCTCCATGTCCTTTTAATCTTGAGGACACCAGAACTGCACACAATGCTCCAGGTGAGGTCTCATGAGAGCAGAGTAGAGGGGCAGGATCACCTCTTTCAACCTGCTGGTCACGCTCCTTTTGATGCAGCCCAGGATACGGTTGGCTTTCTGGGCTGCAAGTGCACACTGGAGTTAGCTCATGTTCTGTGTTGTGTCAAATTTCATAGAGTGCTGTGAAATAATATTGCAAGATGGTTATGTTTTGCAAAATTGTCCTATTTCAGAGTAGATTTCAGCTTGAATAAACATCTAAAAGTTAAATGCTTCACTAAATTAAAATAATGTCTATATATACTATTGTTTGAAAATCTCAGCTCTAAAGTAACTCATGCCCGAAAGAAGAGACTAACAGATAACTGTGCAAGTTAGAAAACATCTGTTATTAAAAAAAGGTTTGAAGCCTCATTATTGCTGAAGTGTGGCTTGATGAGAATATTGTGTCTTGTTTCTGTTTATAGCTAATCTTAAATATTTTCCCAGCTAAATCTTTACCTTACAGCTGCTAAGTTAGTAGTACTGGATGTTTACTTTTAACTTCCTATGAATCTACCCTGTTTAATGTTAAGGTCCATGTTTATATTTCCCACTACAAAATACTCTTTACAAACAAGGATAAACCTTTATTTACTGTTTATTTACTTAGTTCTCCTTTTATCATAAGCTTTTGCACAGCAGGTTTTGCAGTCAATAATTATTTATGGCAAAACAGATGTATGTAGTAACTGGGGTTCTTAATGTATGTTGTTTTATTTAGCTCATCTATGAAATGCCAAAGCGGATATTATTTTTAAATCATAAGGAAGAGTAAAGCACTGAAATTACTTGTGTTATGACAGGTAAGTTTTTTAGGTTTTTACATATCTTTTCCAACAACTTCTTTTCAGCCTTTAAATGTACCTGTGCCTCATACCGTTACTTGCAAGTCTATGAAATTATGGTCTGACTTTCAAATCAAAGCGAGGTATGCAGATCATGAAAAGAATGGTGATTATTATATCTTTAAATAATTTCTCCCAGAGCCTTTCCTAAAATTAATCAGTTTGTGTATAAACTGTTAATTTGGATTGCATCTAATTTTTATCTGGTAGTAACCTGTCAGTGTGTTTTACATTTCTTTGAATATGCTGGCTTGGTTCTCTCAGAGTACCCAGTTCTCATAAAAACTCAATGGAAAGGAGTGTCTTTAGAAGCTTCTGAAGGAATATGCTCTCTGTTAAGCTAAAGTATTTATGTAGATCCCAGAGGAAGATTTTCCAAGGCACCTGTCTCTGTTTATGAAAAGACAAGATGATAATGCAGGGGGATAGGTTTATGAGGCAACTTAAAAGGTATAGAGAAGCTAGAGGGCAAAGATAGGTGAGATAAATCTTATTTGATCTCTAAAATGATTCTACATATGCCACCCCATTGATAAATTCTGCTATAACATTTACCAGATGAAATATAACAGAATGTGCATGAGATCTGGGTGACTACTGTAAGTTGCTCAAGGTATTGATCAAACCCAGAATACTGATGGTCTCTCCTTTTTTTTTTGATGATTATGTTATCAAGTTTCTTTCAGGTACATTATTACTGCAGTATATTATTCTGTTCTTTGTAGAACAGCCTAATTATAGAGTCATAGAACTGTTTGGGTTGGAAGGGACCTTAAAGGTCATGTGCTTCCAACCTGCCTGCCAAGGGCAAGGGACACCTTCCACTAGACCAGGTTGCTTAAAGCCCTGTTGAATCTGGCTTGAATGCTTCCAGGGTAGGGACATCCACAACTTCTCTAGAAAACTTGTTCCAGTGCCTCACCACCCTCTAATCTAAATCTATCCTCTTTCAGTTTAAAGCTGTTACTCCCTATCCTATCACTATATGCTCTTAAAGAAGTCCCTCTACAGTTTCCTTGTTGCACCCCTTTAGGTACTGGAAGGCTGCTATAATGTCTCTCCTGAGCCTACTCTTCTCCAGGCTGAACAAGCCCAGCTCTCTCAGCCTCTGTTCACAGGTGGGGTACTCCATTCTTCTGATCATCTTAATGGCCTTCCTCTGAACTCACTCCAAAAGGCCCTTTTTATGTTGGGTGCCCTAGAGCTGGACACAGGGCTCCAGGTGGAGTAGAGGGTGGAAAGTCACCTCCTTCAACCTGCTGGTTACACTCCATATGGTTGGCTTTCTGGGCTGCAAGCACACACTGCTGAGTCATGTGAAGTGTCTAATTAACCAACACCCCCAAGTCCTTCTCCTTGGTGTTCCAAGGAGTCCCTGCCCAGCCTGCATTTGTTCTTGGGATTGTCCTGACCCAGGTGCAGGACATTGTGCTGGGCCTTGAACATGAAGTTTGCATGGGCCAACCTCTCAAGCCTGTCTAGCTCCATCCAAAAGGCATCCCTTCCCTCCAGCATGTCAACCACACTGCCCAGTCTGTCATTGTCAGCAGACTTTCTGAGGGTGCACTCAATCCCACTGTCCATTTTGTCCAGAAAGAGGTTTAACGGCACCAGTCCCTTAGGAAATTACACTCATTACTGATATCCACCTGGACATCAACCTGTTGACAACAACTTTTTAAGCGAGAACATCCAAACAATTTCCTTATTCATTGAGTGGTCCATTTGTCAAATCCATGCATCTCTATTTTAGAGATAAGGATGTTATGTGGGACAGTGTCAAATGGTTTGCACAAGTACAGGTAGATGATGTCACTTGCTCTTCCCTCATTTACCAATGCCATTGCCCCACCATAGAAGGCCACCAAAATTGCCAGGCACAATTTGCTCTTAGTGAAGCCATGCTGGCTGTTACCAATCATGCATTTTCTGCATTTCACTAGGCTCAGAGATGTAAGATGATTTTTTTTTTCCTGCACTCCTATGTGGTTTTTTTAGGTAACATTATAAAGAATAAAAAGTAGGAATCTTAACTAACAGAAAGACATACTAAAAATAGCAATACTGAAAATAGGGAGAAACAACAACAACAAAAGAGGGAACTGAAAATTCAGAAAACAAAAGTGATGCACAATACAATTGCTCACCACCCACTGACTGATAACACAGACCAGCACGAGCAGTTATTGGTTCCTTCTGGGTAACTGTTCCCAGTTTATATACTGGGCATGACATGCTGTGGTATGGAATACCCCTTTGGCTAGTTTCGGTCAGGTGTCCTGTCTCTGCTCTCTCCTGGCTTCTTGTGCCCCTCCTCACTGACAGAGCACAAGAGACTGAAAAATCCTTAATCAGGATAAGACTACACAGCAATAACTAACACATCAGCATGTTGTGGTTTAAACCCAGTTTCTACTCCCCTCCCACCTTCTTTCCTCTCCCCCCCCCCCCCCCCCCCCCCCCCCCCCCCCCCCCCGGGGGGGGGGGGAGAGAAGGGGCGAGTGAGTGAGCAGCTGTGTTGTTCTGGGTTGCCGGCTGGTCTTAAACCATGACAATAATTCATTCTAAAATAGAAATAAAGANCCATTCTCCCCCTGCTCCCAGAGGGATGGGGAGGAGAATCAAAGGAATGTAACTCCCACGGGATGAGATAAGAGCAGTCCAGTAACTAAGGTATAACACAAATCACTACTGCATGTTTGAAGAGAGGGAGGCATGGCTGCTTTTTTTTTATGTTTATTTGTTTGTTTTCATGGTTGCTACACTTTTTTTTGTCTTTTTCTTCATGAGAACATATTAAAAAATAGTGTTCAGGATAGCATCCCTAGCAGCATCTTCGTTGGCTGACATGCATAATAGAAACTGAACTACTTTATCCTATAGTGTCTAAACAGCCTTTTCTAATAGAAACTGAACTACTCTATCCTATAGTGTCTAAAAAGCTTTTTTTCATCAAAGCAGTTAAAGCCAGCTCTTTGATAAAAAGGTGAGATTTCTATAGGAGGCTGGGTTGTGTGGAGCTATGGGAAAGAATACAAAGTAGCTAATGTACAGAAATTTTCTCACATCTGCATCTCCTGTGATGAAGACTGAATCCTTTCACCTGTACAAGTTCTCAAAAGGTAAGTTCTAGGTGAAATAAAGTATATTTGATTAATTTTTGTGTTCTAGAAAGGAATCATGGCAACCAATTACACGCAAAAGCATGTAGAGAGATGAGAAAGTTCAGCTGATAATTCTGTTGTGATTTAAACCCAGTTTCTACTACCCCCACTTTTTCTTTCTTCCTCCCCAGGCCACCTTCCTCCCTGCTCCCGGAGGGAAGAGGAGGAGAATCAAAGGAATATAACTCCCACGGGTTGAGATAAGAACAGCCCAGTAACTCAGGTATAACACAAATCACTACTGCTACCACCAATAATAATAATGATAAGAAAATAACAAGGGAAGAGAGTACAATACCACCCGCCAAAAATGAGCCCAACCAGGAAGTGTGCATCCTTCTGGGTAACTCCCCATTACCTCCCCGGGCATGATGTGCTGTGGTATGAAATACCTCTTTGGCTAGCTTGGGTCAGGTGTCCTGTCTCTGCTTCCTCCCAGCTTCCCCTCCTCCCTGGCTGACCATGAGACTCACAAAGTCCTTGGTCAGAATAAACATTATTTAGCGACGATTAAAATCACTGGTGTTAGCAGTTATGTTCCCAACCTGAAAGTCAAAACACAGAACTGCATCAGCTACTAAGAAGGAGAAAAATTGACTGCTACTGCTGAACCCAGGACAGAAATCAAAAAGAATGAATCATCTCTTGACTACTATGGAACTCCTAAGTCATCATAAAGCGAATTTCTGCTTAATGTCTCATACTGCTAGTCCTAAGAATAAGGGCCAGTGAGGCTTTATCAATTTGATATGTGGACCACTCAGTGGATAAAGAACTGGCTGGATGGCCACATGCAAAGAGTTGTGCTCAGTGGCTCAGTGTCTGGCTGGAGACCAGTGATGAGTGGTGTCCTGCAGGGATCGGTGTTGGGACCGGTCTTGTTTAACATCTTTGTCGGTGACATGGACAGTGGGATTGAGTGCACCCTCAGCAAGTTTGCCGATGATACCAAGCTGTGTGGTTGGGTGGATACGCTGGAGGGAAGGAATGCCATCCAGAGGGACCTTGACACACTTGTGTGGTGGGCTGATGCCAACCTGATGAAGTTTAACCATGCCAAGTGCAAGGTCTGGCACCTGGGTTGGAGCAATCCCAGGCAGANTGCCATCCAGCCTTGACACACTTGTGTGGTGGGCTGATGCCAACCTGATGAAGTTTAACCATGCCAAGTGCAAGGTCTGGCACCTGGGTTGGAGCAATCCCAGGCAGAGCTACAGGTTGGGCAGAGAAGAGATTCAAAGCAACCCTGCAGAGAAGGACTTGGGGGTGGTGGTTGATGAGAAAATGAACATGAGCTGATTTCAGTGTGTGCTTGCAGCCCAGAAAGCCAACCGTATCAAAAGGAGTGTGACCTCAACATAAAAAGGACATGGAGCTGTTGGAGCAAGTCCAGAAGAGGGCCACGAGGATGACCAGGGGACTGGAGCATCTCCCATATGAAATCAGGCTGGGAAAGTTGGGACTGTTTAACCTGTTGAAGAGAAGGCTGTGTGGAGACATCGTAGCAATCTTCCAGTATCTGAAGCGGGCCTATAGGGCTGCTGGGGAGGGACTCTTCATTAGGGACTGTAGTGATAGCATAAGGGGTAATGGGTTCAAACTTTAACAGGAGAAGTTTAGATTGGATGTAAGGAAGAAATTCTTTCCTGTTAGGGTGGTGAGGCACTGGAATGGGTTGCCCAAGGAAGTTGTGAATGCTCTATCCCTGGCAGTGTTTAAGGCCAGTTTGCACAAAGCCTTAGGTGACATGGTTTAGTGTGAGGTGTCCCTGCTTATGGTGGGTGGGGGGTGGAACTAGATGATCTTAAGGTCCTTTTCAACCCTAACTATTCTATGATTCTATGATTCTATGATTCTAAGTTAAGAATACTCGGCTCTTTAGACAATGCTGAATAATTCACTGACACTCTATAGACTGATACTACAACACCATAATATGTCTGAGTAATTTAGAATGATGAATGTATTCTTCAAAATCATTGTTTTCAAATGAGCCATTGACAGAAAAAGGTGTATATATTACTACTGTAGCTAATTCATTCAGTTTTCACAATAATGACACTTCCCTGACTCTGCAGTTTAGGTTTGACAGAACTATTCCTCTTAAACCCTTTATCAATATGTACTCATGCAAAATATTGATCCTTCTGGTTGAACAGCACCCTGCAGGCCTAAAGCAATTTCACTGAGTGCATTAGTAAGGATAGAGAAAGGTGTCAAAAAGTATCTGCAACTTACACTACAGAGCAGAAATTTAAAATAGCTACAGCTCTAAACACACATAGTAGGATTTGAAGAAGTGGGGCAAAGCCATCTATTAAATACAGTATTGCCATTGCTGGTGGCAGGCAGCAGGCTTTATATTTTCACAATTTTACTTCTCACAATTTTGAGACTGCATATACATTTTTTTTTAACTTGTTTAGCCAGAACAGGAGCTAATGAATACATATCTGTCATCAAACTTATTATAATTTGCTTAGCTTTTAACCATTTTGTTCTTTGAACATGTTTTCCTGTACTAGATTTTCCTGTTCCAACTGTTTTATAAGAATGCTCCACAGGAGAAGCCAGGAGCCAAGGTGATAATACACAGCACAGTGACTGCACCAACCCCAGAAGGTCAGTGATCATGACAGGTGACAGGTGACATGTGACAACTGAACAAGCAAGGTAACAAACCAAGTTCAGGATCCCTCCAGGAAGCCCAGTCAGTGACAACGTCCATATGAGCAGAGCACAGGACACCTACATCAGGAATGAACTTAAATGGAGTTTCTGGGATGTGGGCAGAGTATGTCAGTGAAGGTCACAGATGAGGCCATTTGGGGGAATTAAGGCCTGTGGATGCATTTGGACCCAATATACTTATTATAATAGATACATTAGTATAGATCCATACTGTATGTTATTATATATTTGCATGATGATATATTTACATGATAAGAGAGTACCACTATAAATAAATAAATAAATAAAAACCACCCCCACCCCCAAAAAATAAAACCCAACAACAAACAAACCCCCAAACCTATTCATTGTATTTTGCTTAAAATATTTTTTAAAAAATGGATTAAAATGACAATTCCTGGCTTCATATATAAGGTGTGCTCCCTTTTTTGCCCATAGCAAGTTTTTAAAATATAATACAAACTGAGCTGTGTTTTAGGACAAGCCCCTTTCTTTTTATCATTCTCTCCTCTCTCATAGAATAGCTAGGATTGGAAAGGACCTCATGATCATCTAGTTCCAACCCCCACGGCCATAAGCAGCGACACCTCACATTAACCCATGCCACCCAAGGCTTCATCCAACCTGGCCTTGAACACTACCAGGGGTGGAGCACTCACAACCTCCTTGGGCAACCCATTCCAGTGCCTCACCACCCTAACAAGAAAGAATTTCTTCCTTACATCCAATCTAAACCTCCCCTGTTTAAGTTTGAACCCATTACTCCTTGTCCTGTCACTACAGTCCCTAATGAAGAGTCCCTCCCCAGAATCCCAATAGGCCCCCTTCAGATATTGGAAGGCTGCTATGAAGTCTCCACGCAACCTTCTCTTCAACAGGTTGAACAGTCCCAACTTTCTCAGCCTGTCTTCATATGGGAGATGCTCCAGTCCCCTGATCATCCTCGTGGCCCTCTTCTGGACTTGCTCCAACAGCTCCATGTCCTTTTTATGTTGAGGACACCAGAACTGCACACAATGCTCCAGGTGAGGTCTCACAAGAGCAGAGTAGAGGGGCAGGATCACCTCCTTCGACCTGCTGGTCACACTCCTTTTGATGCAGCCCAGGATACGGTTGGCTTTCTGGGCTGCAAGTGCACACTAAAGCAGGCTCATGTTCATTTTCTCATCAGCCAACACCCCCAAGTCCTTCTCGGCAGGGCTGCTCTGAATCTCCTCTTTGCCCAACCTGTACCTCTTTCCTTCTGTCTGCACAGACACATCTTCTAAACATTCTTTTTTCTTTTCTTAAGTACTCTGTGTTTAAATATTGTTTTCTTAAGTGTTATGTATTTAGGCCTATCAATTGCATTTGGGAATTTGAAATCAATCCACAAAATTAGTGACATAGAAAACCTACTGCTGTCTGGCTTTTCTGTGCTGGAATAGTTCAAGAAGGCAAAGTGTAAAGATTCCTGTAGTGTGTTCCAGTTTTATACATTATGAGGGTTTCATGTCTGCAACGAAACTATTTCAGCTACTTTCATAAAACGATTAAGTCATTTTCAGGTCAAATGATGAAGAACCCAAGGGACTCAAATACCTAGATCAAACAAATTTAGAACACTCTATCTTTGGATAATTTATCTTTGGAAAATTAAAGAAAACACTTTTTAAGATAGCAAAAACACGAACTAAACAAAAAGTAATTATCTGCAAACGAGTACAAAATATTAGACAGATATTGATAAAATAGTAAATTTACCATCGTTTGCTTGAAAATAATTGGAACAAGTCTAAAAAGTACTAGTAAGCACCCAAATGAAAATAAGACAATAAGAAAAACATCTAATTAATTTTGTTGACTTTGTGGTATTTTTGAATCTGGGAAGATCTTACGGGAGCCTTCCAGTACCTAAAGGGGTGCAACAAGGAAATTATAGAGGGCTTTCTTTAAGGGCATATAGTGATAGGATAAGGGGCATTGACTTTAAACTGAAAGAGGGTAGATTTAGATTAGATAGAAAGAAGAAAATCTTTGCTGTGAGGGTGGTGAGACACTGGAACAGTGCCTAACACTAACTACACCAGCAGAAAGCTCATCAATCATTTGCGATGTCAATTCATTTCGTGCCCAGCAAGCTACTTGTTGTAATGTAACTAAACTCCTAGCTGTGACGGCCCAAGGTATAAACAAGGCCGCAAAGAATATTGTTGTCTTATCCCAAAAAATGGGGTCTCTGTTGTCACAGACCAACTCATGGATGCTGCGATGAACCCGAGAGTGATCATGTATTTTACTTGTGATATCTAGGAGTTGATGGAGGCTAGGATGAAAAAGAGTAAGTTTCCCTAGATAGCATGGACCACCATGTGGACTGGCTGGGATTTCATTACAAGCTCTATCTCCACAAATAAAAAAGATACCATCAGGTAATTTTAGAGATGGCTTCCCTATTTCATTAATCTTGGTAAATTGTGAGCCATAGGTACTGACCTGGTCATAATTCTGATTGGGATTTACGGTAGACCAATACTGCATTCTTGCGTTTAGTTGGATCATGATAGGAGGTTCAAACATAATCCAGCCTCCAGAGATACTGGTGGATCCCAGTAAACCTAATTCCTCTGGGGGACCTATACCGATATTCAGAGCACTAATGATCTTTCCCTGCCAACAAGCATCCCATTGTTGAGAATTTCTGGCAAAGGTGGTATTACACTCTGGAAGAATCACAGTATAATTTAGTACGGTATTGTTATTTACCATCCCTTTAAAAGCCTGTGGTTCCCACTCAGGTACTCCAATCAAGCAAGTATAAAGTAGATCTCCCGGAGCTGTCAAACTCAATCATATTGAACCTTGACCTGTGAGGTTTGCCAATGTCACCCACAAATGTTGTAATCTGCGTACTTCTTTTGTCATCTAACTTAACACTGTAACCCAGGAAAGCCACACATCTCGAGTCACACTTGGTGCCTCTTTCTGTGCCTTCTTTCCCAGGCAAACCTGGCTGCTCCCTTCTCTCTGATCTCTTCCCATTGCTAATCAGGACCTGCCCAGTCACATGGTACCAACAAATCCTGAGCACACTCAGTTCTAATTATTTCTATGTCTAATGCCTGTTGCTGTACTGATGTATTAGGCCCAAATAGGCCGCTGCTAGTTGTTCCGTTCGGTTTTCATGGGTTACAGGTAATAAGTATGTGAGATGGGGTGCTGCTGAACAGCACCACTGACAGCCTTGATCAAGAAAGGCAGATCTTACCCAGGTGTGGCTGTCACAGACCTTACAGTACACCAAAGTCCATGGGTCACAACCTTGACAAACCCCACACCTTAAGTCCATTTATGATGAAGATATTTCTCGTTGTTCCATAGTTGCAGCATGCGTCCACCTAGTGGGAACCCAGAGAGGACCTGTTGGGGTTAGAACACACATATATCCTCTACCGTTAAAAATGACTGTAGCAGGACCCTCCCATAAACCAGTTTTGGATTTCAATAATTAACACTCATTACAGTCTCCCATGGCTTCCCCTTAACACACTAGTTCACACCCTTAACAATGATAGGATTGGGTAACACCACCCTGGGAACTCAACCTTCAGAGCTTCTCAACTCCTTTTCTCTTGTGTTCATTTCTGAGATATTACAGCTGGTGTTTCTTTGCTCCTTCATCCATGGCCTTCAGTTTATCTTGACTATGTGACTGTTCTTAGGCAGGCTGCCTTACACCAAGGCCCCTGGATTGCTCACAAAATGTACACTGTTACACAGGCTATCCACAATTCCCCCTTTTTTTTCTTTTTGAGCAATCCAGACTGATGTCAAATTCTTCTTAACCATAGATATTACACATCGTAACATACAACCTGCTATGAATACAAACAAAACTAAAGCACACAATATAGTCAAACCTTGTACAATCAAGTCCTTAAGCCATTCAGAAATTCCCCATCCTTTAAGGAGTTTTGTTAACCAATCCAGCCCATCATTTTCTGTCAGATGTTTGACCTCCTCTTTTAGTACAAAGTATCTACCCTTTTNCAAGTCCTTATTCAGAAATTCCCCATCCTTTAAGGAGTTTTGTTAACCAATCCAGCCCATCATTTTCTGTCAGATGTTTGACCTCCTCTTTTAGTACAAAGTATCTACCCTTTTCATTCTATGGTCTGCACCTGCTTACAATAGCCTGCTGTATTATGCATGGATACATATACAATAGATACTTGTATTAGTGGATACATAATCAATGGCTTGCAGTATTTAAGATTGGATACATATACAATAAAGCATACAGCGACTAGTTACAATTGGTTAAACTAAGCATATGAAAACCTAGCCTTTACAGCTTGCTAACAGTTCACTATTGTATCTTAGCATATTCCAGCTTCTTCTCATATTGCTTGCACTGTTACTTTTGCTTCTTTACCCATGACTTTCTTCATCCTCAGCTCATGTCGACCTTTACGTAGGTACTTGCAAAGTTGGGAACATAGCTGTTCTTTTGCTAAAAATCCACTCACATCTCCCCCTTCTTGTCCCTGCACAAGCCAAATACACTCCCTAGCATCATGCATTGGATACATTGTAACAAACAAGGTACCATACAGATTGATGCCCTATTTTGCTGATGTGTTAAGTGTTAGTAGTGTTAATCGTCCTAAACTACAAGGGTTTCCATTTACCTTTACATGTCCAGGGGCAAGAGCCGCACTATGAACAGCTGTTGGTAGTTTTGCTCTGTCCTCTCTCAGCCGCAAAAAGTTTAAAACATACATCACCCCTGCAATACGTTCAGAAGGTGAGGAAGGTGCTCCCCAGTTTTGTTTTTGCTAAAGTGGTTTACAACCTGGTGTGTCCGCTCCATCACCACCCGACCAGTGCAATGCAACTGGACAAATTTAAAGAATCCAGTACAAATTGCACTTCTGCTAACTGTCCATGTGGAGAAAATACTTGCATTTCATTTTTTTCTACTATCAATACTTGCTTTAGATGACCCTAC
>NDXB01001066.1:0-26433 GCA_002631895.1 Agapornis roseicollis
GGGGGGGGGGGGGGGGGGGGGGGGGGGGGATAGGAAAAGGAAATAGGATTTATGGTCTGGATTACTCTGCTTCCAATGAGAAAATCTGATACAATCCAAAGCCTTCATTTTTCTTATATTTCCCTAATATTCTTTGCTATTTTCGTTTTCTCATCATAGTGAAATCAGTTCCTTATAGTATTAATGAACAAAACTAAAGCCTAGTCTTTCCTACTAAGGAAAAACAACAATGGACAAAAGATTAAAACATACAATATGATTAATTTTAACTATACAATAAATAGTTTGCACCCCTGTAACACTTGTAAACCCAATTTTGTATGTCTTACTTCCAACTGAATTGTTTTGCTTTTAAGATGTTTAAGTTACTCACTTTTAAACTTGGGTTTAAACAATTTCTGCTTTTCTTGATAGCCATAGGGGTTTAGGTGGGAAAGTCCTCTCATTTTCAAAAGCTATCATATTAGAAAAGCACACAGAACTTTATAGATGTACTAAATCATTAAAATGTTTTCCAGCCAAAGAAAACATCAAATTTCCATTCACTGGGTTATTGGAAAATTATTACTTTTTAAACGGGGGAATAATTAAGAACAGATTTTTATTACTGACAGCTCAGGCAACATATGCAAGATTCAGAATAGTGACATTTGCAGTGATATAAATTTGATGCATCATTTTTCAAGAGCTGTGAGATTAGTGCCAGTAACAGCAGATAACAAAGGGTCAAATCCTGCCATTTGATCTGTACCACACATCTCGAGAAATGTGGTATATTAAACATTGGAAGATGGAACTGAACAATACTCTAATCCACTGAAAAAGTGAAACCTCTTCAAAAACTTTACATTTGCAGTGGCACACTTCCAAAATGGGGTTATTTTAGGCCAAATATGAATATTTTTAGAATCAAGCTTAAATTAGACATAACCTTCCTTCAGAAGCTGGAAAAACTAAAGCAAGTGTAACATGCAATTATCGACTTAGGGTTGGTTCATGCTCCTGCCCTTGCTAATACATCTTTCCTGATGCTTTTGCATAGTCATATACATTTCAAGAAATCCTTGAGCTATATTGACTTTGATAAGAACTCAGAGTGAGCAAAAGTGGAGAAGGGAGTGTGTCTATTTTGGTTCAGTTCTTCAAAGATGTTACGTGGCTACACTGGCTGAATATAAAGGGTCAAAGAACATAAAGGGTCAAGACATCAATGAATGGATTACATTTGTTCTTAAAAGGTCCCCCGCCAAAGATCCTGAAAGAGACTAAGCTCTATTAAAAGAGATTAGATCTTCTATTAAATTAAAAGATAGGAAAGGGGAAGTCATTCTTCATTCTAGTGGAAGGTTATCACTGATTTCTCAGACAGATCAGTGCTGGCCTCTGTACTGCTCAACATATACCCCTAAATAATCTGGAAATGGGAGTAGATAGTGAGTTCCTGAGGATTCAGCGAAGTAAAGAGAAAAGCCAATTAAAAAAAAAGGTCAAGAATTTTACAGTACTGAGTAATAGGGTTATGCAAAGGCAGAAAATTCAACACATGTAACTTAATGGCCATTAAGTGACATGGGGAAACTACAGGTATGTAAACTGGTATATGCATATATATTGCATTTAAAAGAACCACAGTGTGTGTGTGTCTGTGTGTATATATCCATAGACACATGTATATCGATATTGCTGGGATACAGTTAATACTGTCATGCTGGAATTAACAATATGTTGCTGTGGCCACTTCATTGAAAATACCAGCTCAATGTTCAATAGTGATCAAATGCCATCAAAAATTATGATTGGTACAGCCATATGGTATGGAAAGTGCAGTTCTGGCCCACTCAGCAATGCATAGGAAGATATAAAATCACTGGAAATGACAGAGCAACAAACATGGTAACAAATATGGAGCAGCTGCTCTATGAAAATAAGTCAGACTAGAAACCTTCAGAAGCTAAGGAGATGAGTGAAAGAAAGATAAGAAAATAATGAGTGTCATGGAGTAAGTGATTTAGTATTTCCCCAAATGCAAGAACTAAGGAAACCATAGGCCTTCTAGAACAAGCAGGAAATCCTTTTTACATAATAATTTGTTACACCATGATGCCTTCTAAATTTCTGAAATCATAATTATTATATATTTGGTAAGGCATCTTAATGGAAGAGTCACTGTAAGTTTGCTCTCTCACGCTTTATTTCTAATAATGCAATACAGGTTGGTGTCAGAGGTCAGACATGGAGCTACATGAACTTGCAGGTTGATCTAGCATCACTGTTTTTATTGTCCTCTTATACATCTCTTAAACTGTAGACCAGAATAAGGAATACTGCTGTTCACTAAATATCATTAATCACTTAAACCAGCTTGCAATGTGGACTTTTCCATAACGTGTATCCCAACTGTGTTTGAAACCTAATTCAGAAAGTGACTTCTTTTTGATCCTCAAATTATGTTCTGCAGTTACACACACACGTGCATCTGTGTGTGTCTCTACCAACTACAGAGCAAAAACTGGCTCCTTTAAGGCATGTTGTATTTCTTCTGCATTACACAGATTTATTCTAAACAGAAAGATAAGCAGTTGGTAACTGTACTGATAAAATTCTCCGATACCTGCTCCACCTATTACACAGAACAGTTTTAGGAGGTTTATGTTTATGAAATGGATAGTTAGACTTTCAAAAAAAGAATTTAGCAGCTAAAAGTAAACAGCAGCAACTACCAGATACTGAGCAGCTTTTCCACCTAGCCAGGCCATTTAGTTGCCTAAATGAGAGCCAAAGTCTCATAGGTAGGCTACCATGGGGAGCATCTTGGTATCAGTGCATTAGGAAAGTGTTTTTTGACTGGTGCCTTGGGGTTCTTGAGTCTGTTTGTTCTACTGTGAGCTCTGAAGGCTCTTGCTTGTTTTCTATGTGAATGAGCCATTAGAGTGTGTGGGAATGTTTTCACAGCACCATGCCTCTCCTGCCCTCTTCCACAAACTGAAGTACTTCACGTGTCTCCTCGTATTAGCCCTGTCAGTAAACAAAGCCAGCTCTCCTGGGAGAGCGCTGCTGTCAGCAGATGGTGACTAGCATGCAGAGGGGCATCTGACCTCTCGCACTCATTCCTGATGGGGAGATAAAGTCCCTAGGGAGATGACTGCCCATTTCATCCCATCAGCCAGCAGGAGAATGAGAAGTCCAAACAGAAACTTGCACAAATAGCAGACAAAACATTGTATATGAATATAAACCCTTTATAGCACTTCCCCAAGGCATGAAGAAACACACTTGGAGACTTTAAAGTTTCTTAGTGAGGAGTTGATGTTATCCATTAGCTTGGCATTAGCTAAATGTTTCAATATTCAAAGTGAACACAAGAGAGAAACACATTTGGAATACATCTATGATAAAGCAAGGGAAGCAAAATGGGTAGGGGGTGGGAAGAAACATGGCGTGATTAGAAATCCTGATTTACATAGAGAACTTTCCCACTGTAATGGAACTGGTTTTGATATCCAATTTATCTTTGCAATATATAAATATTGCTGTCCTGGCAAGAGATTGAATGACTCTATTATAACTTGGGGTTACTGCACTCACTCAGACACATTTGCATAGAAACACTGCTGGTCAGTGGTAAATCTGTCTCTGGCAGCAGTTTGTCTTTGAAGAGAAGGGGCTCCCTGGCTTACTAAATGTAATGAAACCCTAGTGATCATCAGGCTGGAAATCTTTTGGTTCCAGTTAAAATACTGGATAATAATCCCAGAACTGTTACGATACCAGAGGAACCCTGCAAAACTCCTGAGCTTGATGCTCTGCATCACATGAATGCTTTGGCATCTTCCTAGAACATGGCATGTAGTAAATCTACAGTTATCCGTAATGCAGGAATGTGGGGTCACTTCTACATGCAGGGATAGGGACTGCTGTTGTAAAAATGATAAAATTGTGTTTAATGTCACAGTATTCTCATGATTGTGAATGAATGGCTTTTTCTAGATTCCTGGTTACAAGAAATCAGTCAATAAATAACAGTCTGTACATCTGGTTTTTTGTCATGCTTTGCTTTAGAGAAGCTACCTGAAGTACCATATGCCTCAACATTTTTAATATCAGAGTTATAGCTGGAGGTCCAGGTTATGCCAAGGCTCTCTTTTATTACCGATTCACAGACATATAGTAAAAGACAGCTCTTATGTCCATGAATTAATAATATACACAAATAAAATAGACGAAGCATTGAGTAGGGTAAAAAGAATATTATTATACCCATTTTACAAAGTGAAAATTGTACACAGACAAGTGTAGGTCCTGCAAAAGGTTTGTGCTTATATTATGCTGGATATGTTTGCATGCAGACCCACAAGAGTCAGAATATTTCTATCATGTCAAAAGTTAAGCATATGAGTTTGCAGAACTGACCTGCCCAAGATCAGATATTAAGTTTGTGGCAGAGACAGGAAACAAACCAGCAACTCCTGAATGTCAACCTTCTGCTTTTAAGTCTATTCTCCCTCTTAATACTGACTTCGAGGATATATATCAAGTGCTACATCTGTAGCATTTGACCCAGTTTTGAGTATTTTGCAGAGTTTATTTGTAAACGTTAAAAATCTTAGGTGGCTCCAGAAATATATTTCATGCCAGCTCTGGTTAGCAGCTCAAGTCTTTACTCTTGTATTCATATTTATTTTCCCTGTTTTTAAAACAAAAGAGTCTGCCTCTTAGAACCAAGAGGGGAAGATATATCATTGCTGTAACTTTCACCCTAGTGAGATACTCAGATATGATGATAATAAATTAACAGGTATTTTATATCTGTAAACACACACACAAATACATATTTTATACCTATGTGGACAGACACACAAACAATACATAGCATCTTCATGCATATGTGAGAAATTCAGAACATTTTGGCTCCACCATCCAACTTGATGATGCACTAAATAGCTTTAATGGGGTGAGAATACAAGGGTGCTAATTTTGACACTTAAAATGAATGCAATAAATAAAATCCTCTCTGCCAAATTCAGTGGCAAAATTACTGACTTCAGTAGAACCCAGATTTCACCTGGCATCTTGTGGCTTGCATCAGTCTAGCAAAGAGGATATGTCCTCAGATGGAATCATTTAACAGATACAGCTCAGCCTACTACTGTGCAATGGATATTTTTTGTGTATATAACAATCTCCTGATTCTTATTAATCATTCAATGACAAGCTTCGGCCAAAAAAATGGGAGGGCAAACAAGGAAGAATCAGTCCTTATAATTAAACATTTAATGAATCTTCTTAATGAGCACAAAAGGCCTTTGTAAAACTGTTCCTGAAGTGAACTTTTTTTTCCAACTTACCAGGGGGAAGGAGAGTTCTTCATAGAAACTGGTTTTGACTAAGAGTAAAAAGAAGAAAAAAACCCCAAACCAAACCCAACAGAAAACAACCCACCCCAGAGGATTCAAATCAAATCACTTCCACCCAAACCTACTCCCAAATACCAATGTTCAGATGTTAAACATTTGAAACAAGGGGTTTCATCTCCCAGTGTGGGAGATCATTACGGTAAGTCTTTGATGGCGAAGCTTGGCAGACAAAATGTATTCTTCTTTTTCTTTTTTTTTACAGATTTATTCTTTTAACAGTTTGAGGTACGATTGCATTGACCAGGCTGCTGCACAAAAAAAAAAAAAAGTCCCCCATTATTTTAATTTTTATTCTTTTAAAAGTTTGAGGTACGATTGCATTGACCAGGCTGCTGCACAAAAAAAAAAAAAAGTCCCCCATTATTTTAATTTTTATTCTTTTAAAAGTTTGAGGTACGATTGCATTGACCAGGCTGCTGCAAAAAAAAAAAAAAAAGGCCCCCATTATTTTAATCTGTATTCTTTTAAAAGTTATTTGTTCAAAAGGATTTCACTGCGTTACTCTCATACCCCCTTTATCCAGCAGAACAAAAGCCATTCTATGAAAGGAGTCTAAACTTGGACAAACTGTAAAAAAAAAAAAGAAGAAAAAAGCAAAGTTCCTCTCTGTTTTTATCAAATTTGATTGCCGCAGCTGTTCCCAGTTTCTGTATTTTAAAAATAGCCTTATTCAGTGCCTTGTTGGCTAAAGGCCAGAGTACCATTAGAACATGCTGTACGGAAAACCTCTATTCAGTTACAGATACAGAAATATATTTAAGATCAGTGGGGGTCATCTGCAGCAAACACTTGTATGGGTGAAAATGGAATTTTAATGTGCTTGGACTGCTCACCACTTTTAACAGATATTTAAGAACTTCAAACCGGATATCTTTCTATTTGTATTGGTACTCTCAGATTACTGAGCATCAGGTACAATACAATGTGAGCAAGTCAAGATCATTTCAACTAACAAAAATAGATCTAATTCTCAAATTACTCCTTAGTAGTTCTGGCATTCACTTTAAATGGCTCCTAGCAATATTGGATATTTGATTAGCCTATAAAAATGCCACAGCTTAGAAAAGAAAAATACAGTAATATTGATGGAAATGTAGAAATCTGATCAATGAAAACGAGCTTTGATACGTACATTTCTAAGAGGAATAATACTAACAGGGGATAAACATTCCCTTTCTGCAGGGTAGCAAACTCCAATAATGGCATTATTCCTATATTTATCTGCCAAAGAGTTTTTTTAGTTATCTGCCAGAAAGAAATCTTCATTGCATTTATGTGACTACTAAAACTCCTTTTGATTAAAGTGGAAGCAGATTTCATCCAGGAGCTCAGAAAACTCCCAAATATGATCTTCATTTCTCTTTCTTTTCATGAGAACAAATTCCATTTGTTTCCTCTACCATGCTACCACTCTATGGTGTTTGGAGATCACAGTATGCAGAATGGATACTGGTTTAACAATACCAATTTGTAATTATAAAACAAGAGCCTAACCCTAGGAAAGTATCATGAAAAATCAATGAGATGTGTCATAGATCAGTCACTTCTGCTGATGCAGAATGCCTGCATTAAAGAATTCAAAGTTATGTATTTCTACTTCAGCTGGGAAGGAGTCTTCAGCATGGTAGAAATACCCAAGGTCGTTATTTGGATAGGTACCAACAGGAAAGAAAACACAGCAGTGATGGCATCAGTACAGTCTATATAAGCTTGCTAAGACTCCAAGTTCTTAGTGGCTTGTTGGCTTTCTAAGTTTCTGTGCCCTCACTCCCCCAGAACCTTATTAATAAATTAATATATATAAATTTATATATATATAAAATATATATAAAATACAAATTAATAAAAAAATTAATAAATTAATTAAATGCTACAATCACACTTCGGATTGCAGTTTCAGTTCCAAACATTGTCCACACCTTCTCTTTGTATAGAAGGAGCATCAGGCAATTGAATGAAGTCAAATCCAGTGAATACTAGCAGATATTTGTATTGTCTAAATAAATCAGCCAATCTTCCTGCAGTCAGTGAAAGTAAAGGAGCTTTGATTTAGTGTCCCACTAAGCTAAGTATTTTTGGTGTTGCCTGAGGTGGCCTAGGATTTCCAGGACATTCACAAAGGGCTGATAAGCCTGACACAGGAGCAACAGAAGCAGCAGGAGAAAGGATGGTATTTTGAGAGGAACTCTTATGGTGTTTTAGGAACTTAACATGTGGAAAACTGAAGAGAGCCAGTGTTTTCTCCAGACAATTATTCAAACGAAGACTCTAAGAGGTCTAATTTTCTGCAGGACCGTGTTTTTCCTCTACTGTCATCAATAGGAATCTTAGGAGACAAGACAGCATGACTGGTAAACTTAGCAGTGTGTCTACAGTTTACTTTCTGCTAAACCTACCTGAGGATCTCAGCATGAGCTAGCTCTGGGCAAACACTTTGCTTCTGAGTACCTAAACCATACCTTTGTTCTGATACCTAAAACATTTTAAGTGGTGTTACAGATGAACAGTACGTGTTCAGATTGCTTTTTCAGTTTTCAGGTCCTGCTTCCAGTCCAAAACAGAAGGAGCAAACCTCAAATTGAATCAGAGTTTGTAATAATCACTCTGGGTTTGTTTTCACTTTATTAATCAATTACACACTGGAAAGTAAGTGTGGGAGCAGTGCTTTTTGGTTACACGGGGAACTTGATCTGGAAGGACAGAATATTGTTCATTCGTATTTTGGAAATTTCACCTTCCAGGTTACTTTCAACAAGTAAGATAAATTTTAAAAGGACCTTTATTTTGGTCTCTACCCAAAACCCATGGATATTCAGATATCAAATGAACTACATGCATGTTTCAAGCATGACTACCAAGTGCTCTGTTTATTCAGGCCTATCTCTATGGTAACTACTTTATGGTACATGATTTCAGAATGCTAATTGCAAAGCAATATAAATAAGGTTGTGTGCAGGTTCGCATTTACATGTTTAAGGCATTTCAAAATTCATCCTGACTTGTACCATATAATGTGTGATTGACTTTGGAAAATATTTTTCATCATTGTAATTCTTGCACTGTAATAGTAGCTGAATTTTCTTTTCCATAACACTACATTGCATTAGGATCACAAGCACAAGGGAACTGCAGTATACTAAGGGAATTAAAGAAAGTTGAAGACTCAGGTGCGCTACTAAATGGGTGGCCTTTGTATTACAGTATTTATGTGTGGTATGCCATGCTAAGCAGAAACCTAAATGTTACACGCAAGAAGTGGTACAACAAGAACATCTGTGTTGGGGGTCTGAACTGGCATAGCTAACACCTCCGGTACCAGATGCAAAGGAAATTTCAGTATAGCTCAACGAATTCTGACTGCTAGCATCTGTAATATACTGGATTATCTCTCTTCTTCCCTCCATATTCCATCAGAGTATTTGTATTATACATCTGGCTTTAGATTCTAGCATAGCAAAAGACAGGTTGTAATCCTGCCCTCCTGGATCACAGCCTTGTTTTTAAACTTTATTTAGGTTTTGCTCTTCATAGAAGCATAAGGCCAGAGTTACTAGTAATTTCTGAATGTATCGTTAAGGAAAATGAGCATATTTCTTTGGGAAAGAAATCCTGAAGGGAAAATTGCACCTCTGATCTATTTAAAGATGATCAAAATGTGTGTAGAGAGAGCTTTTCCTCTGGACTAAAGCTTTACATTTCTCTGAGAACATCTAGTCTTCTAACAACTTCCAGATTTTCATGTAGAGTAACTTCTAAAACTCAATCTTCAAAATAAAAGGAAGATTTTCATTTAAAGTTCAAGTGACATACCTGATTAATCGAAATATTGATGATATTCAGCAGAAGACTTAGAATACTTGAAAGAGGAGGACAGCTGGCTGAAAGCACTGCTAGGAGATTGAAAACCAGTCACTTGTGGAGTAGTCACTGAAGTCCAATCCTAATAATCCTTGAAGTATGTGACATTCCTCAGCATTCACTGAGACCATAACCTATTGTATTAAGTCGCTCAGGCTCAATCTTATATTTCTTAAGTAGGAAAAGATTTCAGGAATCAATTGTTGTATAAAACTGAAAACTTACGAGAACTACCAGTGATTATGTTAGTTCAGGTGGAAGTCAATGGCCCGATCACCATGTCACCAACAATAGCTGAAGGTGTTCCCAGGCAAGAATTGTCTGAGCCATGGCTCTCCATGTTCTTTGTCCAACGCTTTCAACAAGACAGAATGAAATGCCATCAATGCTGCAAGCGGGCATATTGAGCTTTGAAGGAATTTCTTTAGAAATGTTTCAGATAAACGGTTTCCCTCTCTTGGCAACTTCAGATCATCTCCTTCCACCCCCAGCCACTGATTAAGCCTCTTGAATATGTCTCATAAATAATCTAAGAAACGACAAATTACTTGAAGTCTACACTTCTCTGGGAATTGTGAGCTTGTTTCACCACATTGCAAATTATCTTTGCTAACTTCTAACAAGGTGTGACTAAAAAGCAATAAATACAAATAAATCCACAGAGAAGAGATTCAAAAAACCCATTACAAAAGCTTGATTTCAGGGGGAAAAAGAAAAGCTATAACAAATTTTCAATCCCTAGTTACTCATCTTTTCTTGTTACTTCAGTTTGAATGCCAAATTCCTTCATTATTTTTTGACCCGGTATGAAAAACCATCTGGCAAAAGCATGTTGCAATTTTACATAAATGAAATAATTGGATGGCTGCTTGAAAGTATACTTAATAAATAAATATTATTATACGTTAGCAAAAATCACTTCATTCCATTTCTGAGCTCCATTGCTGAACTGTGACTTTTCTGAGTGCCTAAAGGACCCGGGATTCCTAGGCAGTCTTGCATTGCACTAGGCAGTCATGAGCCTGATGAGCTTCTGCAGTCATACAGTATCAGACCTATCAGTCCACGTTTCAGTTGTATTTACTGTATCCATTATTATTATTGGTACTAGTGTTAGACAAGGGTAGCACCACAGACTCATCAGAATAACTGCCCAGCGGGAAGAGACCATAGCCTAAGGGTTGTGACGGATCTGTGGCAATAGGTTACAAACCATATGGATGATGTGGTTATCTTGTAATAGGCCAAACAGCTGTGGTTATTCAGGAGCCATTTAAAAAGTGGATGATGCATCTCTGTCATGACATCTCTCAATCACGCTTCAAAACAGCTTTAGAATAATTTTGGCTAGCCCATTACTTTTAATCTACTACTGCAAAGGTATCAAGATCTGAAGAGAACAGTCCTTCAGGTGGACTTCTGTGTCTGCAGAGTCCCATTTGCTAGTCTAGGGGAGGTGTACACACCTCCATAGGCATACATCACGCGAGGAACCAGGCCAGAAGAGACATAGTTGTCATTGACTAATTGGATACATGTTACCACGTTCCTCCTCAACAAGTTATGACAAGCATGGAGTAATAGTGAAAAACAAAATATTTGCTAGCGATGAAAAGTGGTATACAAAACAGCAGTTGGTTGTGAGCAAACATTTTAGAGCTATAAAGACCCAGCTGCTTTGGCTGACTAAAATGAAAATGAACAATGCTTTCAGGGTTGTGAAAGAAGATCTCACAAGTGATGGATCATATGGAAAAAAACCCCAAAATACTACTTCATTATAAAGCATAAGTACTCAGTCCTCTTTTCATCTATTTATAAATATCTGATTTCTTTAAACCCAGAGTCCTAGGTACTAAATGAAAACCTGTTCACAGCTGTTGAAACCAGTTTATTCCGTACGCCTGTTTTTGTCTTTCATTAAATATTCATTTATTGATATTAGACTTATGAAAAATTTAGCATAATTTTCAACCTCCCTACATGAATAGGAGAAATTAAAGGAATAGGGAGTTCATCCAGGTTTGTATGTGTGATACAGCTTGTTATATTTCCAGAAAATGACAACGATATGAGGAATCAATGAGAAAAAATGTCTTATGCATCACCTAAATATTTAACTACAATATCAACTTACGTTAATTGTATTTCAAGAGTTGGGCTGAATATGCTGTAATTGTACTATCAACTCCCATGAATCAAAGCTTTATTTAATAACTGTAGAAGCTGCCATTTGCTACTTTTAAAATATCTCATTTCTCACGGCCTTTACTCGATAATGGTCACTAGAATTACAAAATGCTAAAAATATCAATGTTCTTGCAAATCTTATTTGAGTTCTTACTGCAGAAGCTGAAACATCTGTAATAGTGTATGGCAGTTATCAGCTTCTTGTAATTTCTGGCAATGTTCAGTTAAAAAGGCTTTAAAAAGTGCAAATAAAAACATTAGTGTTTTGACTACTTGTAAGCAACTGGTTTGTATACAATAAAAATAAAGGCAACTGCCAAGTCAATCCCAGCTTAAAATTCAGGGGGCTGTGTTATTTTCACTTAATGTGATTTTTATTTATGTATTTGTAATTTCTAATAAACCAGAAACAAAACCCCAAGCTGTTGCAGAAAACCTAGTACCAATTCCAGGTATTTTATTTTAATTAAAATGGAAACACGTGGTTAAATGTAACCGATACACAAAATAAGAAGCAAGAACAGAGACATCCCTCTACAGTTAATAGCTGAAAAACTGAACTAATAGTCCTCATCTTGCTTTATGCAAGGAAAAATCAGATAAAACCAAACTCTAAGAACAAGTGTTCTCTCAATAGCAAGCACAGAGAAAGTTCAACAAAGGTTTGACTCAACTCATATTCAGATATAATGAGAACTGGATCCAGTCCTAAATCTGTTGAATAAATGGAAAAGTATCCTCTGACAATAAAAAAGTAATCAACGCTATTTTGGTTATAGCATGAAAAACAATAAAACAAACACAAAGAGGAAGATAAAAGAAGAGCAATGAGAGAAAACAGAGTGAATTGCTAAGTTTTGAGATATTTTTTCCATCCTATGGTTTCTTCCAAAATATCCTAGAATGTGACATTGCCAGTGCTGATTCCCAGTGCTTAAACAATCCTGTATCATCAAAGCAAAGTATAGAGACTGAAGTTCATGGTGCTAACCATGGAAAATACAATGTACAGCACTATATGAAGTCCATAAAACTGTGGTCTTCACAAGAGGACTAAATTAAGGTCAGACTGTCTAAAAATTGAGTTCTAATTCTGCAGCCTTGAGATTTTTCTGTTATATTTTATGGTCAGTATACATAAAATGCCTCATAAAGTAAATATACAAAATTTTCCATAAGCATACACAATAAACATTTTATATGACTTTTATGTTTGTCTAAGACTGCTATTTGTCATTTCTTTTCAATTATATTTGTAATCTTTTAATTGGCAAAAGCTGTTGCTTAGAAATCTAACAAAAGCTTCATCAAATTGAAATTACTTTTTTGCTTAGCCTCCATCACACAGATTTTCTTGCTGCAACACTTCAGCTGTAAAGAGTAGGACAAAGACTGTCTATTGCTTTTCCTGTTTCACAAAAAAGGACCATATTTTGAGGTTTTATCATAGGAATCATGACTACTGCTAATAATATGAAGTACAGCTCTTTATTTGGGATCTGCTCCAAAGCCTGACAGTTCTGTGGGAATAAAATAACCACCAAGTGTTTGGTATCTTAACTTCCTAAATGGATGTAATAGCAGATGAGTTGTGTAAGAAATTATCACTTAAACACTTGCATTTTATTTTTATCTAAGTATTAATCACAGAGTGACAAAAACATAGGGAGAAAAGTCAGGGGGTTTGAATTCCATTCAGCCCAACCAAGTAACTGCTATGTAACTTCAGCAAAGCCACCATACCCCTTTTAGAACCCTGGTCCAACTGTACCTATTGAATTAATAGAACTGTTTAGTGTCACTATAGGTCTGGATTCTTTTGGCTGTCATGGGAATGGGGAAACCTTCCCACAAAATTTTCCAACAGTTCCAGTTTCACACATGAAATCAATGATCAGCTGTGATCCTCAACAAAGCACTGAGCAGACTGAGAGCTCTCCAGGGCATGGATTGCTTCTTTTTGTTTGTGCAGTGCTCTCTTCCTTGCAACTCCGCTATCTGATTAGGCTCCTTAGGAGGTACTGGAATATACATAAGTAATAAGCAAGAGGAGACAATTAAAAAAAAATAGTAATTGCTACTATTAATCTCCGAGATTAAGATGTAAACTGCACACTTCGTATTTCACTGCTGACTCCCAAGGGAGGTTTATCAAAGAGAACACACACATATATGTGCGCTATGTGGTGTCAATTGAACAGACCTTCCTCCCCAGCTCAGCAGAAATTCTACCCCAGTGCAGACTAGTGATTTACTTTATATTTTCCTTGGCTGACTTATGAAGGGTTCCTCACTTCAGCTCAGTCATTCAGCCTTCTTGCAAATGCCAGCTTATTGTTCACAACTGTTTTTTCCATCCATGGGGATTTTAATAGACATGAATGCATGAATACGGACAGTTATGAAGGAAATTCTTAGTATAAAGGAAACCCCTGAAATTCAGTTAATAATTGGGCAACCAGGCTTCACATCTTTTTCAAGCTGACTAATCGTTGCTTATTTGGACAATGCCAATGATCTCTTTCTAAGCTGACCATCATAAAGCCACTTGCATACAGTAGCATGGCTTTTCTCTGAGCCTGTGAGTGTGCCTGCAACTCAATGGGACTATTCACATGAACAGATGTTACTCAATGTGAATACTGGCTGCAGAATGAAGCCTGTCCTTGCTCTTCCTCTTGCTACAAACATCAGCTGCTCAGACATCTAGGCTTTTTTTTCTTTTTTTAATGGCTTTTTGCCATACACAAAGCATGTTGATGACAACTTTTGTACTTAAAAAAAAATCCTCCTAATCTTCCATTAGCATTTATATTAACTGATGTCTATATACTCCTCCATAGTTTCTTGTGTACATGATGATAAAATAATAATTATTAATAATAATAATAATTAATAATAATAATAATTAGCCCAGTTAGCTGTTTGGCATGGCATTTTCTGGCTTTCACAGGTAAACAGAAACCTCTATCTGGTCATTTTAAAGTATGCATTTGAATAGATATTGAAGCATGTTGTAGTATCAACATGGAATTTTTATTTTTATCCCATGCAATAAAAGCCAATAAATGTACAGATGACGTTTGGGTTGATATATTTTATTTTCACCCCAACGCAATATTTGTCTACACCAAATTAAATATATAATTTAGAAGTATGCAAAACAGTCTTAGCCACTGAAAAAAAACCCTAAGAATTATTACAGACACTTAACGATAATACTTATCAAATTTTAATATGAACGCTCTGATAATATTTCCTTATCTAACTATCCTCAGTTTCAAACAAATTGTGACTGTTACAATCTAAATTCACATTTGGCGTTAGACACTCCAACTTAAGACTTGAAATTAGGAGTGTTATTGCTTGCTTGTAGAAATGAGTTAAACACTGTGTTTGAAAATGAACAGTGTTAATAATACTTCTACTTATTGCACTCATTTAAAAACAGAAGGCATTTTATTTAGCATTTTACTTTAGGGGATGGCCAAACCTGATCGTTGATAGTAGTACCTTTTTGACCACTTATATTTTTAAATCCCTCTACTTGTTTCCGTGCTGAAAGCACAGCTGAGGCTCACAAGTAAGTTAGAAAAGGTATAAAAAGATCCTCTGAAAAAGAAAAAACACCTGAAGAGAGTGAGCTTCACAAGTAGCAACTATACAACCAGATTTAAAGACCGAATCAGGCTTGTGGGGCTTGTTTTTGTTTGTGCAGGTTTTTCTTTTCTGTGTTATATAAAAATGTTCAGTTATTTGTCTTTGTTCCAGACTGTGAACCCAGTAGCGTAGGAATAAAGATCTGGGAGGAAAACTTTAAGGGAAATAAGTTTCAGATCCAGCTGGACCAGGTGGTCCAATCCACCAGTTTACAACTCGTTGGCAGAGCATTTGCTCTTCTTCAAGACCCCTGGTACATCATCTGTTCTTAATGGCTTGTCAGAATTATGGCAAGTGGACCCAGAATTTATTGTGACAGTCCTTTAAGAACCCTTGACTGAACATCATCTGGGCCCGCTGGTTTATGTATATATTTAGTTTTTCCAGGTATTCTCTTACTTCCTTATCACTCATTTCAAATGATTCTTATTAAACGTTAACTCACTGTTTTCACACTGAATAAAACCCCAAACCTGGAAACAAGGTGAGGAAAGAGGGGAAGAAGAACAAACTTGTAAAACCCTTAAAAAAGTACTGAATGAATACTTCCAAAAAACTGGAAGTTCCCCCTTCCTTCTTGGTTAGTACCAAAACATGCAAAATTGATGCATATTCATGTATGTGCCATCTAACAGAGGAAAGTGAATATTCCTGTTTAGCAGGTATAGCAACACTTGCCAACAAGGGAATTTGGAGCAAACACTGCCCCCTCCCCTTCTCCTTCCATGCCCACAAATTACTCTCAAGGGAAATAAATTGGAAATAGTACTAATAGTTTCTTAAGTACCAGACATAGAACTGCAGCCATAATTTACACAGCAAAAATCAGTGTAAGAAGATTCAGAATGACCGACCAACTTCTCCCAAAACAAACCCTTCATAACAAAGACCATTTCTTATGGTGAAGCATGGATTGCCTTTTTTATGGTCAACTACTGAGGTCAGATTTCTTCTATCACTGTCTTCCACTTCCCCTGGAAAGTGCTAGTATTTTCTGCCAGCAAAATTCATAATACAGACTTAATGGTGTTTTCCTTTTTTTCTTCTTTTGTGTGAATTCCTTCATTCGGAGAACCATACTGGTACTCCTAGTACCAGAACTGCCATCTGCTGTGCCTTTATTATTGTATCATTCATTCTATGCTGTCTTCCATGTCCTGTTACCTCTTACTAACACTGCTTACTGGATCCTGGCACTGATTCTGTTAATGTCACAGTATCTCACAGTCTCTCCTTTTAAAATGCAGCATACTTTAATTTTCTTTAAACTTAACTGGTTTATTCACTACTACAACAGATAGAAATCTACTGCATCTAAATCATAGCATCTTGTTCAGAGGGCACTGGAAGGCTGAAGGATGAAGAAGCTGAGGAGATGAGTATATACAGCCTTTTTACAAACACCTGAGTTCCCTACAAACACCTAAGCTCCCTGTCACATCAAAAGAGAGAGATCTACCTCAATTAAGACTCAAGAAGATGTTCAAGTTAGGTTGGTCTCTCTCTCCACTGGCTCCACAGGGAAGTAGCAAGAGTCAGACAGTTCCTTCCATTTAGGCTCTGATCCTCACAGACATGTTACAAGGTGGGCACTGATGCATCAAGGTTGCCTTTTATTAGGAAAGAGAATTGTAACCACAGCACAGTGCTTACTGATTAGCCCCTGGTACTAGGTGATGCCTTCAGGATCAAAGCCATACAGAAGAAGTTTCCATAGCATGCTGGGGGACCATCGGTGTGTAAACATGAAGATAATTGTCATGGAATTAGAGGAAAGCAAGACAAAATATTCCTGAAAAGAGGAAACATGGGTTCAGCTATCTGCAACCTGAGCGTGCAGGACCTAGGCATCTTTCCTGGATGAGGACCTTAACTAGCAGGCCTTGGAAAAGGTGAAGCAGCAGAGCTAATTATCTGTGCTCCTGACTAGTACAGCACTTCAGTATATCCTTGTCCGGAGAGTCACAACACCGCTTGGGGTAGGAAATGCATTTCTATCACCCCAGATGAATGCTAGAAGTCACAGGCATCATCAGTAACTAACCAAGCAGGTAGTTTCAGGCAACTGAGAAGTGCTTAACACATTTCAGTGCCTGGAAGGTACAGGCAGCAGGAGAAATTAAAAGCACTGGATCTTTGGCTGTGATTCAGATGGATTTTAGGCACCTCAATCACGAGTTAAGTTGTATTTAGATTCACGGGATCCATCTATTAATACTAATATTTTGATTTTCAAATTTATTTCACAGAATTGATTAGATGACTTCCTCCTGCTGATCTTCCTAAATGCTGTGATGCATAGTGAACCATTATGATACACACAAATTAATTTGAATGCCCCGTGCCCCAGAATTATGCCTTTAACTTCTTGAAAGTCAAGGTTTATCTGGAAAATGAAACTGTTCCTAAATTAAACACAATCAAATTATCAAAGTTTGATATGTGCTTTATATTCTTTTACAAATTGAACAGTAGGATGAGATTTAAACTATGCTTTCTGTCACTGAAACTTCCTGAATGTCATGTTTTGGCCTGGGGAATATCTGTGGCTGCATTATAAACTCCTGGTAGAGTGATGAAAACACTGAATGATTGTGTAAGAAACAGTGACAGTATAATACCCTAGTGATCTGAAAGAACACTGCACCTTATGGTGGAAACAAAACCACTCCTTTAGCAAATACTGAATGGAACAATAAATTATATTTGAGAAAAACAGAGAATCATGCTTGAAAACAGTATACCATGATAGTGGGCAGTAAAGCACTTTTTATCTGATTTCAAAGAAATAACATATTTTTTGCTGCCTATCTGTATAACATATGCTGTTTGCTGCGGACCCAATATGGACTAAAGAAGTTTTACCTCTGTACGTGCAATGTTAGTATCAAATTACTCTCTCCCTAAATTGATCCGCATCATGTATTCAGAAGAAAAAGCATGTGTAAATCCACACACAGAATGCCTATTAAAATTCAATAAATAAAATCAGTAAGACACATAGTAACATGTTCCAAACTAAAATATAGGGACCTCTAGTTTTAAAGAGCAGGACATTTTATAGTGATGAAAACCTGGTTGAAGGAAGCTTTTGCAGTATAGAGTTTGACTGGGGAAAGAATTGAAGAAATTCTCAAGGAAAAGTAATGTAAAAGAGGGCCAGAGAGGAAGCAAAAGCATAAATACTCGTATTGCACTTGCATAAAGAAATGCATTTGAGAAAAATAAGCAAACAAGCTCTGATCTCTTGACTGATCTGGGAAACAATTCAATTAAAATAATCAACATGCCAGATCTGCCTTCCTGATTTGCTTAGGTAAGTTTGCATTTACAATTATAGAATTAGATTGTGTGTACATATATACATGTGAGCACTTCCCTCCACCTCTTGTCCCCCAGGGAAAAGCAAACTTACAAGGGGTCACTTAGCAAATGTCATGAAGGATTAAAGGACCTTAGGTTCCCAGAATTTTGGCTACATTAACTATAGGATTTGTATGCATTAAAAGACAAATCTGCATCAGATTTAACTCAGCTATTTCTTTGCTAACTCTGCTAACAAAACTTCAGTTGTGTTATGGGTGGTTTTGGTCAGGAATTCTGCATTTGTTTCACAGTAGCTGTAATTTTTATTAGTTCCTATTCTACCCAAACTAAAAAATGGAACATGCATTTTATTGTATCACCTTTTCAAATGTCTCCACAAATCAGGTACATATAACTAAAAAAAATCTAAAATAACTAACCCGGCTAGGAGAATGGCACATGGCATGGTGTTATCTCTGAAACATAAATCCCCAACCCTAGTCAAACATTTCTTAAAGCATGATGAAGTGTTAAAGGTCTGTAATATAACCAAAGGTTATACTGATGGCAAAAGATACATTTCCAGTCAGACAGAGTAGATTATGTCTTTAGACACGGGAAAAAAGCCTGCTTCTTAGTGCTGCAACAAAAGAAGATACAGGAATACTACTGATGGCTATAATAGAGCATGTTGATAATCACGAGAGTGTTCTCTGACTTTCCCCACACTGAGTACAGCACTTTGCTGAACAGACCCACAGTCCACAGGCACAGCAGGAATAAATTACCAGTAATATTACTGTATGTTACATTAAATTCCGTCTACAATAAATTCATGAGAGTGGGTGATGTCTCTCAAGGAATAACCTACAAGAGACTAAAAGGGCTTAGATACTGATAAACACACAAGAGATGGTAACCTTCAAATGTCTGGATTATGTTCTTTTTCTATTTCACAGGATCCACACTGCTTTTATTTATAACTTTCCACACACCAGCATTTTGCTGTAGTTAACAGTTTTCTGAAAACATTATGAAAATTGTCTTCACATTTTTTGAAACTTGATCTTTGAAATGATTTTCCTCCATTCTCTAGCTCCCACAACACAGTATTATAAAGTCTAAAGTTGTCAATAGATTATTATTACAAATTAACAATTATTGAATATTTTCACTCCCTTCTTTCCCCTAGAGAAAAACAGATTTTCCACAAGATTTACTAATTTCAAGGGAACACAACTTGAACTTGAAAAGTATTTTAACAATAGCTACTTATAAGCGTTTTTCTATGCCATTTTTCGCACATCACTAACATTCAGAACTATCTGGCCTTTATATCAATGAATTCCAACATCGATATTTGAATCAAGATAAACTGAATCATAGTGAATGAAACCATGAACCTTAACAAAGCATTTTTTAACAGTTTCTAATATTAGATTGTTTCTAACACAACAACGAAACCATGTTTTCAGCAAGGAGAAGCAGAGATTTTAGCAAAGTACAAGCCACTACAACTCAGTATGAGCTGCATCAGTCAAAAACAAACTCCCAGTTAAAAAGGTACTGCAATCATCACACACAACAGCACTTGTAAATAATGTTAGTTCTACCTGAAAAAAACATAAATCACAACCCAGTGCATTTTCACTTTAAGACCCATGAAAATATTTTTCAGAAAGAGCTAAATATTGCCATTTCACCTGCTTATCCCTTCATTTATAAATCGGTAATAAAAAACCCTCAGAAACACTGTAGTCTATGTGGTTTAACTTTGTACAGGCTTTCTGGGATTCATGATTCCCTGCCTG
Source organism: Agapornis roseicollis (assembly GCA_002631895.1). NCBI lineage: Eukaryota > Metazoa > Chordata > Aves > Psittaciformes > Psittacidae > Agapornis > Agapornis roseicollis. Next base: position 20,240 of record NDXB01001066.1, read on the forward strand.
GATCTGAGTTTCCCAAGTACCTTTACAGAGCACTGCTGGGAGATAGTACATGAGAGCAGCTATTACAGCATAGATTTCTCTGTTCTCTCTGTCAGAGAAGAGTGGTATAAACGACCATGAAAGCTGTTCCATGAGCTCTGGCAGAAGAACAAGGTGGCATGCAATTCTGTTTCCTTGGATTTGGGAATGCTATTGCTGGATTTTTTTTATTCTAACTAAAGAATCAAAGTTTTTCAATTTAGAAGGAGATGTATCTTAGAATTGCTTTGCAAAACAAATGAAATGGAAGAAAATTCATATTGAGCACACCGGAAATGAGCATATTCCCTCTCATGAAACTGGTTTAATGAAGAGAGATGAGCTATTAATTTACCTCTTCTTCTGTTTGCTGAACTTAATCATACCTTAACAGCTAGGCAATCCTGGCCACCTACTTGCCTCTATTGCAAGTTCTGGGAACCTCCATCAAAATATATTCCAATATAACCCAAAAGTATTAAAATGAAGAAGTCCTTTTCATGTCTATTCATTCTAACTTCCAGGTGAACAGCACAGCAATTGAACGTATTAAAAGAAGATAAGTGGTCCCATGTTAGCATAACCAATACTGAGGTTATAGAACTGGCATTTCACAATTCTTAGAACTATTTGTGTCTGACTAGAACAGGTGGATAAGTATCTGTTTTCATATAAACAACCACGACTTAGCTTAGTCCAGTATACACATCCTGTCATGCAACTCTACTTTAGAAGTCTGTAACTGGAAGTCTATATTTGGAAGTCCAATATCCAAATATTTCCCCTTTATACATCATCTACTGCTGTGGACATCCTTTAAAAGTTGTTAAAAACAGAATAACCTCCCCAAAAAATCCCAGCAAAAAACAACAACAAAAGAAAACAAAAAAGATCACCCAAACAAACTTTCAAATATTATGTACATTAGCTTGAAGGATCAAAAATGTGTAAGCACGGGTACGGGTATGCATATGTGGATATATTTTCATTTTCATGAAGGGAGAAATAAGGCAGAGTGGTATAAGGACTTACCTAGCTCTCACTGCAGAGTTCCTAGTTTTAAAAGCTTAGAGACTGTATTATGTCATAAGTCTCTGGACTTCACTAATTCCATGACTGCAGGCTTCTTTGTGATTTTGATTTTGCAATTGAAACTGATTGGCTGGCAGACAAAGGGACAGACACAGCTGCAGCCGGTGTTATTGATTATTTCCTCAATTTAAAGGAAGTAAATCAGGAGGCTAACAACATTGAAAGACAAAGGCTAAGTTGTTGCTCTACATCTCTGGCAAAGCCAGTCCCAGTCCATTGCAGCATGATGTGAATTAATTCATAAAATGTAGCTATTATAATTTTAATACCATAGATTGCTGTAGAAGTCATAGGGACCTGCCTGCTATGATGGTGAGGTTTTAATCTCATTATTTTTTTTAGTAAAAACTGAAATATCTAATATGGAAAGACACTAAATCCAATATAAACATTCTGCAAACTGCTTCTGAGCTGAGATCAGTAACATGAATAACTTTCTAGCAATACACTGAGCTTATGCTAGCTAATGACTACCCTGAGAGGTCCTGCCCTCTGAATGGGAATTGTGTCTTCCTACAGAAAACAGAAGAATACTCTCAAAAACCAGAAGACACATTAGCAATAACAAGAGGAAAGAAAACGTCAAATTAGAGTAGGAAATGTGTAAATTTAGAAAACAAATGGTACAAATGTTATTTGTTTTGCCCATCTTCTTCATTGCTTTCAATACACTGAGTTGACGTTAGCCACTCTTTCCTTATGTAGGGTTTCAATTTGAAGGAAGTAAAGCAGAAGAATCAAATAGAGCTTATCTCCACTCAAGAACTGTATCTTAATGTAGACGCATGGTATAAATATCAGGATAGATATACCCCCTTGGTGCAAAATTAGGTTTATACTCACACAGCTTTCACTGGTGGAGGGTGGAATCCCTTCCGGCCACAGATCTGTACCATTTTACCTTAGGTAGTGGGCACTGCACTGTTTTAAGACGCAGTTTTCAAGCAACAACAGCACAAGGAATCAGATGCTCCCTTGCAACCAACACTTTTACAATAAATGTTAAAATTAACAACACAGATATTTGTAAAGACCCAGAGACAAAAACAACAACAAGAAGAAAAAAACCAAAAACCAAACCTCAAAACAAAACAAACAAGAAAACCAAACAAATCAGAGGTTTGCAGGAGCCTCTTACCTATATGACTCGGCCATTCTCACAGCTTTGCTGTGACTAAGCTCCTTCACTTCCCCAGGCAACCTATTCCAGTTCCTCACTCTTATTACCATTACAAAGGTTTTCTAATCTAGCTGAATCTCTAGACAGAATTTAAAGTCATTACTTGTTCTGTTCTACATGTACATACAGAACAGATGATCCCCTTCTGCTTTAAGTAGTTGGAAGCCATCCTCATGTTTGTTCTCAGGCTTTACAAACTATGCAGGGATCTTTTAAATAAACACCCTGTAAGATCTGAGATTGTGCTTAGGAGATCACAAAGACTGGATCCGTGCAATAGTGGATCATCTGAGAATAAATACTATCTGCACAAGCAGATCTCAAAATTCCTGTTGAGAACATCCAGTATGATGCCTCCTCCTACACCCACGGATCGACCGCCTGTGTTCTCCATCTGCATTTTCTCTTATCCTCCTCTTGCCTTCCAGTTGAAGTACTCTGTAATACTAAACTAAACAAGGTCAGGTTTTCTGACCCTGAGGCTAACTGGCACAGAATGGCTTCCTTCCATACAAGCAAGCTCTCTCATCCCAGATAACAGTATAGCTTTGTCAGTACTGCCTATTGGAAACAGTCCCTGGCCTATACCCAGACCATTATCTAGAAAAGTTAGTTTCCACTGGGAAGTACTTTCACTAACGAGCAAGAGCCAGGGTTTCAGGCTTTTCCCCATTTAATTTATAACCAAAAACGTACCCAAGGATGTTGACTCTATCACATTAGGGGATATGCTTATGGCCACTAAGTGTATGGGATACAGTGCTCAGTTCCTGAGGTAAGCCACCACCTTAAAAAAAACCTTGGAAAGAGCACTTATGCCACTTCCAGACTGCTAGTTTTACTTCTCAGAATCATAGAACAGTTAGGGTTGGAAAGGACCTAAGGATCATCTAGTTCCAATCCCACTGCCATGAGCAAGGACACCTCACACTAAACCATGTCACCCAAGGCTTCAACCAACCTGGCCTTGAACACTGCCAGGGATGGAGCATTCACAACCATTCCAGTGCCTCACCACCCTCACAGTAAAGAATTTCTTCCTTATATCCAATCTAAACCTCTCCTGTTTCAGTTTGAACCCGTTACCCCTTGTCCTATCACTACAGTCCCTAATGAAGAGTCCATCTCCAGCATCCTTTATAGGCCCCCTTCAGATACTGGAATGCTGCTATGAGGTCTCCACGCAGCCTCCTCTTCTCCAAGCTGAACAGCCCCAACTTTCTCCTAAATACTACATCATCAGACTATTTACATCTCCCCACTTCCTACGCATCATTTTTTGGCTAGCCTAAGTAGCAATCTGCATATGGTTCTATATCCATGCAAAGTCCCCTTTGTACACACCATGAGAGAATGTGAACCCTTTGTTCGGATGCTGAGAAGCTTCCTTCAACTACAGCTGAGGAGCTGGTGGTTTCTGCTCTCCATTGTTAAAAAGTTCTTGGTGTCTGTGGTTGGCTCACAGAAAGTTAAGCTAGGCTCTGCTGATGTGAATATTCTAATTGAACTGCATCAGGATTTTCTAACTACATTAGAAGTCGTGGACTTTTCTGGCCTCCTTCACTTCCTGAGAGGTGGAAAAGCATAATTCCCAAATATGCTGAGGCTGTTGTGAATTTGGTGTTATTCAAAGAATATGCTGTAAAGACAGAACATGCAGGAGCTTAACAGCTGAGGAACCTGTCACTTGTGGTTATCTCTTGACTCCAGAAATTAGTCAGAATTGATGGCAAGTCACCTCCTGTACCAGCCCTACCACTTCCATGTAGTACAACTGTAGGACAACTTAGTGTTAAAGATTTCTTCAGCTAGCTAAGCTGTAATTGTCTACATTGTCTTGTAGTTGTGGCTATTATTGCTTTTATTTTTGTATTAATATTTGTCACTTATCAATATTACCAGAGATTCAACTCCTGAAAGTGCTCATCTTAGGCATTTTACTTGACACTCTATTTGTATTAAAAGCAAAATAGTCAGCTATCTAGGCCTGAACTTGCATTGTTAAAATTGCCTCCATCAGGTTCAAATGTTGTCTTCCTTTGGTATGAATTTCCATGTTATTTACTAACTGTTGTGTAAAAAAAATTCCTTTGATAGGTTTTGAACAAACAAAACTCTCTTATTCTAAAGTGAACCTCACTTCCACCAGCTTTGTTTGACAGCTCCTTGTTTCTCCATAATGAGTGAGAAGGAACAGGCAATTCCAATCCGTCCTCCACACAAATTTTATAATCCTACAGGTTGCTATCATAATCTCTAAACCTTCTCTTTTGCAGACTCAAAAGGCCTATTTATCTCTCTCTCAGATAATCCATTCCATACTGTGGCTTGGATGCATTCTTCTTATTATTACATTTTAAGTATTCGAAAATAAGATCTAAAATTATATTTGATCACATTTTATCACACCCCAGATAATGTTGATAGTTCTTTCTTTTGCAATATCCAGCAGTCAAAATTCAGTCTTCAGTTAAACTTGTGCAATCATGCAGGTGGCTGGACTATATTCTGAATTTGGTAATTATATCAGCAAGGACATACTTCTTCAGCTATATTCACTAATACAGTAATTTACCACAATGTTCTAGTGAATTCATTATGAAATTTGTACAAAAGTGATTTTGGGGAGTGGATAAAGGTAACTGTGAACATATGGTAATATGGGATCACTGAAATGAACCAAGTACAAATTAGGCACATTAAAGGAAAAGGATATGATTGACTCTGGGCAGTAGGTAACTCTGTCCAAGATGGGAAGCCTAGTTGTGACTTGTGAATGTAATAGGTATATAACATATAATAGGTAACTTTTTTTAGAATATGATTTACAAATGGATGTGTTTTCTTAAGATACTGTACTTTATTCCTGCTTCCTGAAAATACTGTTCCTTGTTTGCTCTATCATAATATAACACAAATTACCTTATTTTTCTTCTACCACTTCTTATAATGCTGAAGTCTGAAGTTATGATTGCTCTTAGTAAGAGCACAGACTATGCAGTTAAATAATACATTTTAGAGGTGGAAAGCAAGCTAAGAAAAACATCTATGCTTTCTTAAAGGAGGGAACAAGAAATAATTTCCTTTTCAGCTCTTCTAGATTTTGGTGGAAAACTACTAAGGATTCTGCCATCAGAAAACTAGCAAAAAAATACCTCATGAAGTTCAGCAAGGAAAAGTGCAAAGTCCTGCACCTGGGAGGGAACAACTCCAGGCATGTACAGTACATGTACATGCTCCCAGTACATGTGGGAGCCACCCAGCTGGAAAGCAGCTTGGTGGAAAAGGACCTGGGGTCCTGTTGGACACCAGGTTGAAGATGAGCCAGCAATATGCCCTTGCTGCGAAGGCAGCTGGCGGTATCCTGGGTTGCATTAGACAATGTAATGCCAAGCAGGTTGAGGGAGGTGATCCTTCCCCTGTATCCAGCACTAGTGAAGAGTGCTGAGTTCAGTTCTGGAGTGCCAGGTCCAGTTCTGGGCTCCTCAGTGCAAGAGAGACATGGAGATGCTGGAAAGAGCTCAATGCAGGGGCCATGAAGATGAAGCAACTGGATCATCTCTCCTACGAGGAAAGACTGAGAAAGAGCTGGGAAGAAAAGGCTCAGGGAGCTCTTATTAATTCTTACCAATACCTGAAGGGAAGGTGCAGAGGATGGAGCCAGGCTTCTTTTTAACGCGTCTTTGACGTGCAAGTTTCTTTCTCCAACACACAGGACAAATTCATGCTGTCAAACTGTGAGTCCAGAAAGCACTCATTACTTAGCTACTGTGAACTGACGCCCTTTTTTTTTCTTTCTTTTTTTTCCTTTCTTTTTTTTTCTTTTTTTTCTTTTTTTTTTTTTTTTTTTTTTTTTATTTTTTTATACATTTTATAATTTTTTTTTTTTTTTTATTTTTTATTT
>NDXB01001066.1:26466-87442 GCA_002631895.1 Agapornis roseicollis
TTTTTTTTTTGAGAAATCTATGAAAAACTTGAGAATATTTTTTTCTTTCAAACTGGAAGATTCTCAGGAAGTCAGCTCACAAAGCCAGATTCTGAATAGAACAGCCCTTGTCTGTCTCTGCGCAGTCTGTATTATAACAGTACCTTGCTTTCCTGTTTCACGCCACAACATTTCCAAGTCTTTACGCCATTGCACAAGAGCTGCACAATTTCCATAATAAGACAAATTGTTATAATTAGCAGAAAATACTGAGAAAGCATAAGACACCCGGGGAATTTCTGATTCTGATTTTGCATTTCGTTTGTATCTCAAGGTAGGCCTTTCTGTGTTTAAGAAAAATAATCAAAGGAAAACCACTGCCTGAAAGAGAACACAAATACTGATCAGTTAACAGGAAAGGAAAAAAAGGCACTAACTCACCTCTGTAACAAAATACTGGCATGCTGGGAGAGCTCCCAGGTAGCTAAAGTCCCAGGGCTCTCTTCTACTTCCTCTGAATGGTATACCTCATAGCAGCATGCTCAAATTGGAGTGGGAAGCGGGATGCATGTTCTTAAACTTGTAGCAAGCAACTTATATAATGTCCCATTAAGAAAGGTGAAGACAACTACTGGAAGGTATTGGAAACTCTATTCATGAGCACAGCCAAGATGCTAAAAATCAGAGTGTGCCTGAAAACAGATTTAACATTAGCCTGTTTAGTTTATCCTAGTTCTGTGAATCTCCACTGTTGAAATGTCAAAACCAAAGACAACATAAGGCTGAACCTCCCTGTGCTCTGTTAGTTTGGGGTTGTACGTGATCACACAGGAACCACGCAGGCAAGCAGTCAGTGACAGGATCTACTAGTTTCTGCTGAGGAGAAAACAGGGATTCCAAAGACGGCGTAATTCAAAATCCTAGAGAAAATCTGTGAAGATCTGTGAAGGCTGCGCCATGAAAGTAGCAAGGGACATGCTACAGTAGAATGGAAGAAATGGAAATGAAAGAAATGGAAATGGAAGAAAAATGGTGAGAGGTTACGGCAGAGGTGCAACCAGAAGGAGAACTGCAAAGAGGCATCAAATGGCACCCAACAGCACTTGACATCCTGGTTACCGCAGAACCCACTCCCCAGATTTTTCCAGATAGGCACGTTTCATTTCCAAAGAGTAGAAAGATTTTGATAAATCCTAATGCTGCATTGAGCAGCAGCGGTACTAATAGTGTCCCTGCATTTCTGTTTACAAAAGTAGATGTATTCATGCAAACTTGCATACTGCCAGCATCACTAATCTGAGACACAGGAAGCAATCCAGGCTTAATGAAAATGACTTTTGGTCGTCTGCTGAGTAGAAATGCTGTGAGACAATGGCGTTTGAAAGTGCTACAAAACAGTGTATGGCTTACACCATCCTGTATAAACCCCTGTTACTGTAAGCATTCTAAAAGGCACACAAGCTGTACTTATGATACCAATTCTCAAAAGTGTATATAAACCCTTTGAAAGCTCATGTAATGGTACAATAGGACAGATCACAGAGGATGTTCTCCCAGATCATATAGAGACTAAAGGAGAGGCCAGAAGACCTGTAGATTTATTGTGCCCAGCTGACTGCACGTCTTGCTGTTCCCTCCATGACTTCTGGAGGCACCCCGAGTGCTGAGCCCAGCACTGATGCATAGCCTCAGCCTTCACTGACATCCTAACTGTCTGTTACTCCTGTTACAAGTAAGAAGATCCATAACAAAATAAAACTGGATGACTCAAGAATTTATATAGATTGTAGTTCTGATTCAGCACCTACTTTGGACAACAGCAAAATATCCACTGGGTAAACTGGAACAGAATGGAATAGATATGTGAATGTGTGACTGTAGATTCCTTTGTCTAATGCTGCTCTCGCCTCTCCTGAAAAGACCTAATCTATTCTTGCATACTTAAAAAGGTATTTATTAATGTTTAGCTTCCTGAAGATAATTTGGCTGCTCTATGCAACCATAAAATTTTATGACAGTAAACATGAGAGATGTGCCTAAATTGCACAGAAATGTTTCCAGACTGCCTGCTTTATTTTTTTTTTATAGTGTCAGTCCCATTAAATTTACATTGGTGCTAATTTTACAAAAAAATTGTGTCAAAATTATTAAGGTGACAAATATGCTGAGTCCATTAATTTTAGCTATGGCTCCTCAGTGACTGCATACAACACCTTTCAGTCTGAAACATACGTACGTGAAAACTTCATCAAATGCTGCTATGCTTATCCAACTCCTGCAGTTGTTAGAGGGACCAGGGTTGACAGCAAAACATCATTAAAATTGGATTTTAATTGTTCAAATCTCAACATTGGAGTAAAATGCCTTTCAAAATAAAAATATGCTTATTTCTTAACATTTGGAAAAATCTATGGTGGAAGCAAAGGAGAAATATAGTTATTTAATAGTATAGTTTACTATAAAAAATGTCTGAATGTTATACTACTGAGGTCAGATGATACATCAACTGCTAGACCTTTGCAGATATGCAAGGAGAGCACTCATACAGAAAGAGCTACAAACCATTCCAGTATTAACACAGATTTCTATAAAGTTTGTGGAGACAGGCTTAAGATTATGAAGAACTGATACAGAACCGTGTATCTTTTGATGACAGAACCTTTCTGCAGAATCACTCTCAGTGCCTACTTAGATGAACTTTCCCAGCTTGGAAGTCCTCAGCTGAAAGAAACAATATAAGGCTTAAAAGTTCAAGTGAAAGCACTATTTGCTTGTATCAAAATGACTTCAAGTAAGAGATTTCTTCTTGCTCCATCTTATCCTTGTGTTAGGAGTTAGCATGACTCTCAGTGCTTCTGCCTGAGACAGTCACAAAGTGACATGCAGGCCAATAACTTAATCTCTCCTGAATCTTATCTATCTCAAAACACAGCAAATAAGCACTATCAGTTTGCTTATAGCGAGCATTAACAGAACCAACATGATTGAAATACGATTGAAATAAAACATATTTCAGTTCCTTAGTACTGGGATGTTACTTTCCTGTATATTTTCTGTGTATTTTCCCTTTGCCTGCCTTCCCTTTTCATGTCTTCCCTCTGTTTTCCTTCATGTCGTGGTGATGACACTAAATTTGAGTTAAATATTTTAGTTATCAAATCATAAGGTAAAGGTTCTCAGTTTCACTAGGCATGATTCTTCTAAGATATTTTTATTTGTCTGAGGAAAATATTTTCTTTGTCTCAGTTCACAAAGCAGGACCTTGTTTGGCCTAGTAATAAGCTACAATGATGCAGCTGATCAAGTGCTCATTTTGAGCCCCTGCAAATAAAAGAAGTTCAGCAAGTAAATCACTGGTATGGTATTTTCCAAAGTAAAGGTCTAAGTACTCCCAAATCCTGTTTTCCTAACTCCCCTTTCTGTTTCCCCTCATTCATTTCCTATTCATCTTCGGCCTGCATCTGTTTACATACTAGTCTATTACTTATCTACACTGTAACGGTGCAGCAGCCACTGCATCCTTTTCATATAGTTTCTTTTATTCCCAACTTGCTGGTTTTTTTAAACTTATATAAGCAATCAAGCCAAGAAAGGCTTTGAACACATAATACAAAGTGTAGTTTGAACACCAAGCTTTTACAACAAAGGCAAGGTTATTGCTGATGCCAGAAAAGAGTAATGTTAAAAACTGTCTGCCAGAAATTTTAAGGCTCAAAGGCATGATAAATGAGAAATGCTAGGGATCCGAGATGTAGGAATCATAACAGATTTCTGATGTTCATGTATATGAAATACTTTACAGGCTACCTGGCTTTGCCCTCTAAACATAACGAAACAGAGCTCCTCCACCCAGGACAACAAAACTTTACACAGACTGTCCCTCTTACGATTTTCCATGGGAAAAGGTGATTCAAGAGAAATTTATGTAAATACCACTAAGCCCAAAAGAGATCTTTCAGCCTTTCATCTATGTGTCTTTTTCATAGCAACATCAGCATAATTTTGTCTTATTTTCTCTGTCATCATCAGTTCTTATCTTAGCTTTTCCTCCCAAAACAGGATTTCACAGTTTCCTAACTAGGCTGACATACTGCTTTATAATGCAAGAAAATGGAAACAACACTCAAAGACAACTAAAAGGAGGCAAAATTGAAAAAAAACCCCAAAAAAAGGCAAAAAAGCTTTCTTATGAAAGAAATGAACCCACAGCAGAAAATACAACTGGAGGAATGAGTAAAGGAGGATTTGGAAACAGATCCACATAAATAAACAAAAATATCAATTGATCTATGATCACAGTTTCAGCCAGAATAGAGACTTTGTGCCTCAAGATATAAAGCAACCATAATTTGCTTGAGGTAAGGAAGTAACTTCCTTTTCAGGTATTCATCCTTCTCTGTTGTGGGAATTCTTTCCATCTCTATTCAGCAGCCAGCACAGGCATTCAGAGAGAGATGAACTGGATCAATGAGCCAATGACAGAGTTTGATTATTTAGCAGTTACTCTTCTAAGATTCTTGTGCTTTCCATATTAAAAAAGACTGACTACTTTGGGTTAAAAGAAAAGAAATATTTTTGAGCTGCATGTGCATGTATTTATTGATTGAATTGGAAGCTCTATTGCATAAGCCAATTCTCGAGTCTCGGAACACATCAAAGGAAAAATAAACCCACTAATTTTCTGATAAAACTGTTATAACCACATGGCATCTCACATACAAAGCTTACAAAGGATATGGACTCTGAAGCATGTATTTGAGAAAGCAAGTGTCAAACGCTCTTCCTAAAGAGCACTATAAAAAGCAGGGGAAAAAAAAGAAATAGAAATAAAATACAGTCCAGCAGGGTATTTTATATAACTAGCTAGAAAAATATAACAAATTCCAGTGGATTGCTGCACAGTTCTAATTTCTACATTTCCACACACGTTTACATAAAACCCCTAAGTGTGAAATAAATCCACATTCTTCGGTTCAGAGAACACAAGAAACCAAATAGATTTCCTTTAACTCCGTCAATGATCTGCCTGCAGGCTGACAAAATTTCCTTTCATTGTTACTAGTCTCTGGTGGATACCAATTTTGACTCCATCTTCTACACAATGATGTTCCTGTAAATTACCACACAATCCAGATTCAGACATTAGGCCAAATAAATCATCCAAGCCAAAACAGTTCTAAGAACCAGTCCTTGCGGTGTGCCCCAGCAGTGGCCTGCCAACCGACTATATTAGAGGGAAGGGAACTCAGGCTACGCACTCAGCATGTTCATCCTTCAAGGGTACAGATTATTGGCTGCAATGTCTGGCTGCATTTGTGAAGTCAAATGCTGCCCTTAAAGAGCCAATGATAAAATTTACAGCGTCCAGGTTTTCTGTTTAGGCGAGGGTTATTGTTTCAAACAAGGCAGACCTATCAAGCCTGAAACCTAGGCAATCTAGATTGGGCTTTCACCGGAACCCCAGACCCGTGAATGTCTTAAAATGTGAAACAAACCTTTAAGAAGTAACTTATGACTACTCTTAACTCACGTCACTAACAGAATGGAGGAAAACTATACCCCATAAAATGTAATTGGTGACCTCAGAAGAGTACTAATATCTAAAATATAACTACTCCTCTTATGACTTCCCAAATCAATAATAATAATGTTTGAATATGAAGTTAGATGTTCTAAATTCAATAGAAATGTCAGTAACAGTAAATTCTAAGGAGACCTCATACACAAAGACATGAAAGCTCTTCAATAAACTGAGGGAAAAATCTTCTGGCTCTGTCCCAGGAACACCTAATGTACCTCAAGTGTAGGACTGCCATCCTCAGTTGTTCACCAACCCATTCATCTGCCCTCTCAGAATGAGACTTTCTTAAAACCACAAACATATAGCTTGGAGGAAGAGCCCTTTTATTCAGGTTTAGGTGCTGATGAAAGAACTATTTCCAAGTGTTCCTTTGTGCTCACAAACGCTAAAAATGTTCTTTTATGTTTCAGGCTTTTTTGTTGTTTGTTTGATGGTTTTGGTTTTTGTTTTTTAATAAAATGAAAGATATTCTTGCTTCATCACGTGACTCCATGATTTGGGGACTGAAGAAAAACACCAAATGTCTTGAGAGCTGGCAGCTCTGACAGTGTTACAAAACAAGCCCCTGAGCCAACTAGACTGAGAGATGTTGGCCTCGCACAGTTGCTATAGCGTAACGATAAATGTTTAAGTTAAATGTCTATAGCACAAGGAAGCTGCTTCTGACTTCAGATGTTTATGTAGAAACTTGATTAGGATAATAGCAGATGCCACAGTATACAGAGCTCTCATGAGAAAACATGCTCTATGCCTCCCCCAAAAAAGGGGACACAGCAGAGCTCTGGCTCTGCTGGCCCACAGCCCTCTGCGTCAACAAGAAGCATACCTGGGCAAACAGACAGGTGAAGGCAGAAGGCATGTGTTGTTCTCACAGGTATGTAGCAACCCCGGAGCACTAAGCACTGTAACTATCTCAGGAGAGCATGCCTGAATCAGGTTGGGGCAGAGCAGCTCCATTCCCATTGAAATGATGAACTGTACTGAGCCAGTGCAACTGTGCTGCATATTGTACTGAATTTTGTTTCGTGTATATATATATATATATCTGTATGGGACATGGAATCATTCCTTAAAATTCAAGCTGCACTTCTCCTCCACAGAAATGGGCAAGAGAATGAAATAACAAAAGACTATAAAAATGGCTTAAATAAAAAATATTTAATTCCTGTGTTTGCTAGCTTGTCTTTGTTACTGTTTGAACAATTGTACTGAAATAAGTAAAACTACTCCTACCAACTAAGAGAACAGAATTTGGGTCATTCATTTACTTTGATCCACAAGACTGTTCTACTCTGAAAACGCGTTCTCAAAGCTTGCTAGCAGAGACAAAAACCCCAGAAAACTGCCAGAATGCAAATTTTACCTGTATTGAGTGGAAACCCAAAATGAGAGGAGATTGAAAAGCTAGGAGCCAGTTAATATTTCCATCGTGTAGGAAAGATTCTTTCCAGCACTTTGGGGATACGAATTCAAAATGCTGACATTTTCTTAAAATTCTTACAAAATTGGTACTAACCAAATGGAAATATTTTGCTTTAATAACACTGAAATATTTTATTTTGATATGGGCAAATATATTTTGTTTTATAAACAATAAATGTAATCCATGATATATCTTTTTAATGTGTCATATAAATACCACAAAAATTTTCAACATTATCAAAATACAGTAAGAGTCAACATGATTATATTGATTTTTTAATTAAAAATCTTACATAATTTTAATAATATGCATTTTAAATTAATTTTCCAGTAAAGAAGATATTGCAGAGAAGTTTTTATATGGAACTGTGATACTATTTTCCTGTATTATTAATTCATTACTTTTACCAACAAAGGTAGTAGATTTGCTAGTAATGTAGGGAAGAAGCAGCAAATGCTTATTACTTTCTTGATGATAATCTTGAGCTTTTCTTGACTTACTTTGTGTGCTGAGATCTGTCAGTGCCTTTATTGGAGTTGTAATACTGGTGAGATAACTTCATGTTCTTATTTGAATGAGGATGATAATGGGTTTACCTATAAAATAATGTATTTTCTCACATAAAAAGTAATTTTGCCATTTTTTCTTGTGAACTTGGTCTACCTCTTGTGTTGATTAAATGTGATAGAGCTGTGGGCGGGCAGTAAAGTGAGACTGCTCTGGCCTGAAAGCTTGGAAAACCTGCAAAGGAAGGGAGCAAGCCCCTGCTACACCTCTGTGTTCTTCCCCGTGATACTGATTTTGTGTAAGGAGACAGATCAATAATAAGAGTTAATTAGTATTATTCAGATACAGTGTGCTATTAAATGATTCAGCTGACATTAATGGTTTCCTTCTTTTTTGTTCCTGTGACAAAGAGGGATCAACCATTGAGTCACACATTTAAGGACTTTTAAGGGCCTGTGTTTTGTACAAACTGCACACATATAAATTCATGGTTTATGTCAATAATGGATCTCCTGAACTATAAAGCTTATTCAACATTTAAATTACATTAATGAATTGATGGGGTCTCACAGCCTGAGAAACTGATGCAAGTATTTATGAGAACATTTAGTACCTGTGTAAATCCAGTGAACATAAATTGGAAATAATGCAAAAGGGGAGTGTTCTTAAAGCTGAAGACACATGCAACGATTTAATCAAATCAAGATCTACATAGGGCTGAATTTGGCTTGAAATTGAACTGAGATCAGAATGGCTTTTATTAAAAAAAAAAAAGAATATAGATAGAGAATGTAATTTTGAAATTTAAGAACTAATTTCTTTATATACGCTTTTCTTTTATATAAATACTAATTTCTTCTATACTCTAGAACCTAGAGGACCACAGCTCTGAGTAAATATGAGATAGAGAAATGATTTCAGGAAGTAAAACCTGTAAAAATAAGAAGGGTGAAGAGGGACCAGGTGGGGGCAGAAAAGGCACCCTCATTCCAGTCACTTTTAGGCACTTAACACCTGGAGTCAGTTTGTCAGGCCAGGTCCTCTGTACGACAAATGGAGAGAAATGGGCCATTCCAGATGGTAACCCTGTATGAGCCTCAAAGTGCTTAAATACAAATGCATTCTGCCTTCCCAAGTCTTCCCTTCATAATCCTGAAAATGCAAGGCGTCTGCAGACACACAGGAAATATACAAATCAGTAAAAGACACTGCTTATCACACCTCAATTCAACTTTAATACTCACACAAAGCAGGAAAGAAACAAGAAGAAAAAAGACTCCTGATATTAAAGAAAATTTATGAAGAAGCCATTGCTGGGAGGCACAAAGCCAGTGAGAAACAAACACATATTTCCAATCCAAAAGGAATTTTTACTGATCTATGTTTCCAGCAGAACTCCTCTTCCCTTTGCACGCTGCAATTAACAGTACAGAAGTGACAGTAACACCTACACAATAGTAAACACATCACATTAATCTAGCAAAAGAATGGCAAAATATTACCAGTTGAGAGACTAATTTCAGTAAAGACATGAAATGTCTGGAGACTGTGAAAGACCACTGAATGACAGACATAAAGCTCTAATGCAAATAAAGTGAGTAACAAGGATAGCTTTTAAAAGTAGTTATATCATGATCCATTAGCACCACTTGTGCTGTTAACAAAATTGCTTTATGTTTAATAATGTGGTCGTTGCTGCCAAACTAACTCTGCAGGTCTCATCCCGATAAATGTCAATTACTAGCAAAGGAAGCAGTTTTGGGGGGCCCACAGAAAAGAAAGACAAGGCTAACGTAGTACTTGTTCACAGGATCAATGAGCAGGAGGCTATCATATAGAGAAAATGCTTGTCGAGTCATGATTCAAAGTCAAAATTGAACCTATGCAGATGAAGGTCACTGGGAATTGTTCTAATTAGCAAAGTGCAACAAGATAGATCATCTGTTTCTGCTTCCTCTCCCAAGTGTCCAAATATATCTCATCAAGAACAGCTGCCAGAAAATAAATAAATAAATAAACTATGTGAGGTAACAGTGTCATGAAAACTAGCAAGCACCAACCGTGGCTTCTTTAGAACCTGGAGCTGTGCTCCACTATGATTTCCTATCAAAGAAAGGGTCATGAACACATCTCCGAACCACATAATGTTTCAACACAAATGCATATTAGGGATGTATTCTGACAGATTATATAGCTGTTGTTAAATTAGTGAAAGAATGTGTACAGAATGAATACTAAACCACCATACTCAGTAGAGACTTACATAAGCAACACACTTCTCCAAGGCATTGTGATAGAACTACAATAGCAACTCCACTGTTGCCTTGCTCTTTTCCTGAAATTGATACTTCTTGAAGCCAAATAAAAACCAGTATAGTTTGGCATGTTACAGAATATGCAACAGAAAAAAAGCAAACTGTTTGCTACTATTTGCGTGATCTAATGATAACTCAAAACATCTCACCTTGTATATAAGTTACCATTACAAATGTGGTGAGTTTGAAACCTCACATTGCGCAGGAATATGGTTTCTTATAGAAGAGAGAGGGGAAAAAAACCCAACAAAAAAAGAAAACCTCGAGTTTACTTAGGAAAAAAAATCATAAATAAATAATTCATACTCGGATGAACTGAATTCTAGTCTTCTAGAAGGTGCCAACAGATGGTTTACATTTATAGAAAGTGCAGTTGCTGACTCTGAAACAGAAATTAAAATTCATAAACTATATCATTAGTTCTCCTTTGAAGCACCATTATGTTTATGATGAGGATCTGGTTTTTTCCCAGGTGAACAGCCTTTAATCATAACTTTACTAAGGAAAAAATACAACATGTTACTTTTTAGCTACTGTTTTATGTCTCTAGGCTTAAAGTTAAACTACTCTAACGCTCAGTCAAAGGACAAACTGAGAAACAGGGACTAGGCTGAGGTTTTCAGCTAGTAAAATTTCAAAGCAGTTTCAGAGTTTTTCCAGTGAAGGACACTGTACTGTCAGTCTTCATGCGGCAGGGGTTCATAAACTATGACTTCAATTTATAGTATATCCCCGCTTGCACTGAGCACTGAAGCACCACACCACATGAGACTGCAGCTCATGTAAAAGTGAGCATGGGGTTTTATCAGTTAATTTTCGTAATTTCCTAGTGTATGCACAGCCGATATAATAGCTTGATATTATTGCAACACTTCATTTTTAGCACCGAACGTGGTTATGATTAAGACTTACTTTACACCTATAAAATATACAGTGATTAGCTTTCATTAAGTATCGTCATACATCTTTTTCTTTGCTCCATAGCAGATTTACTGTTTAATATCTGTATTTTGATATAGCAGACTAAAACCAAGAGGTATGGAAGAATCCCTGTAGCTGGGAGAAGCGTTTGCTGTCACAGGGTCAGGCATAGGACAGAAGAATCCTCTTTTTCAGTAGAAGACCATTGAATTAAAAAATAAGTGAGTTTTCTCAAAAGAAAGTTGACAAAAGAAGAACCATTAAGGAAAGACTGCATATTAAGCTCACAGCTCGCATGCCTTTATACAGTTGGTAGCATTACATATCACTCCATGGTAATGCACAGGTTGCAATCAACAGTCACTTAAGGAGTTGTGGGCAGATACGAACAGGCTTCCCACAGGTAGGCACCTAACTGAAGTATCTAAATGAGAAGCGTGTTCCTAGGATCACCTTTTGCAAAAAGTAATTACCTGCAGGAAGCAATTAGTAGTGTAGAGCAGTCTAACATTAGTACCTAAGTCAGGCAGTGGAAATGCCCCTTGTTGTTCCTAGAGATCGTCTCCAAAAATGCCTGTAATCTATCAGGTTTGCACAGCACTTAGTCACCTCTTAACTCTACCCTCAGGTGAACAAAGTTTAATATTCCTTACACCAAAATTCAAAAGGAAGACTAATTGTGGTTATTTCTCATCTGACTTACCACAGCCACACAATGTTGTTCAAGACCTGGGCAGGGAGGATGCCAGGTACTACGGAAAAAGGGAATAAATGCTTATGCTTTCCACTTCCTCATGTGGTCAGGTTGGGCTTTTGTGTTTTATGAATGTGAACCTTGTTTATAAAGAGAATTCTAAAGGGAAGACTGTTTTTAATAGCCCTTCTCACTGGTGATCCTGGGCTAGTCTGCTTAATGAAAGCATTTCTCACAAGCCAATGTGTATACAGAAGATTTTTGATCTTTTTAACTAACTTTTCATAACTACAAGCTATCAATATGGCATAACCCATAAGAAAACAATTGCAGTGCCAGGTATCAAGGAAACATGCAGAAGAACGGAAGTCTATGTCTCAGAAAGCTTAAAATTAAAATAAAAAATAAGCAAAGATCAATTCACTGGAAGAGAGTGGAATTCTTAGGATGATCATAGAATCATAGAATAGTTAGGGTTGCAAAGGACCTTAAGATCATCCAGTTCCAACACCCCTGCCATAAGCGGGGACACCCCACACTAAACCAGGCCACCCAAGGCTTCATCCAATCTGGCCTTGAACACTGCCAGCAATGGAGCACTCACAACCTCCCTGGCCAACCCATTCCAGTGCCTCACCACCCTCACAGCAAAGAATTTCTTCCTTAGATCCAATCTAAACCTCCCCTGTTTCAGTTTGANTCACAACCTCCCAACCCATTCCAGTGCCTCACCACCCTCACAGCAAAGAATTTCTTCCTTAGATCCAATCTAAACCTCCCCTGTTTCAGTTTGAACCCGTTACCCCTTGTCCTGTCACTACAGTCCGTAATGAAGAGTCCCGCCCCAGCAACCCCATAGCACCCCTTCAGATACTGGAAGGCTGCTTTTCTCCAGGCTGAACATCCCCAACTTTCCCAGCCTGTCTTTGTATGGGAGATGCTCCAGTCCCNAACCCCATAGCACCCCTTCAGATACTGGAAGGCTGCTAGGAGGTCTCCACGCAGCCTTCTCTTCTCCAGGCTGAACAGCCCCAACTTTCTCAGCCTGTCTTCGTATGGGAGATGCTCCAGTCCCCTGATCATCCTCGTGGCCCTCCTCTGGACTTGTTCCAACAGCTCCATGTCCTTTTGATGTTGAGGACACCAGAACTGCACACAATGCTCCAGGTGAGGTGAAAAAGGAAAAAGGATTCTTGGTTACTTTCTACATGAAGGAACTAGGAGATCTTGCAAAGTTAAACATGACAGTATTGGCATATGAACTATGGATCTGGACACTCAGGATTAGGAAATAAGTTGGTAGTTTTAAATTAATGTATTATGAAACTTCTACATAACAAAGGCCACCATACCACCTATAACACCAGACAGATTCTCCTTCAAATGTCCACAGGATTTGACTCAGTCTCTAAAACCTTTCGTATTTTCTGCATAAGACGAGGAAGCAGCAAGCACCAAAAAGAAAAACCCACATAACAGGCAAACAAAATAAAAACCAACCCCACCACATACCTGGAATTTAGGATTTTGAAGACTATTTTTTTTCCAGTGGGCATAAGATATACCAGAAAAACTCACATCCCATTTACACACAGTAAATCTTTGGTTTTTTCCCCACACTGCATCACTAGCAAACTCAGGTGACCTACACTTAAATTCAAACACGCTAAAAATCTAAACATTTATTGACTGATATTTAAATAAAGACAGAGGAAAACCCAAACTGATTGCTATTACATTAAGCTTCTTCCTGATATGTAAGGAAGACATGTAATATTCTTAAACCATGTCATTTATTTTAAGTCCTAATATGGAACACCAGTAGGGATGAAGAAACCCATAAAAAAGGCTGTCTAAAATTATTGAAGAATGGGTAATAGAATCAGATCTTATTTATTTATTATAAATCTCCTGATATTTTCCTTCTGCTCACCCTGAAAGGCTCCCCCTCCCCCTATCCCTATCAGATAATCATTAAATCAGGTGAAAAAATGTAGTTTGGAGAGGAAGTGATTCCTAAGCAGCACCCCAACAGAAACAGGGAATGGTCATCATGTCTAGAACACTGAATGTTAACTATGTGAGAGACATCACACAAGGACTCAGGGTCACAATTCTGTGGATTATTCAGATCGCTTGCATATACAGAGAATCAGTCTGGTTACTGCGGACTTGACCCAATTGAAATAAGAGTTGTATGGAGGTACAGTATGCGATATAGCATAAAGATAAATCATCAGTGCCTTATTAATTAATCTGATGGGAAGGGTGATCAGTGCTTTGTGACAAGACAGTTTTTCACCTGAGAGTATAAACCACAACTTATTCTGTCAAAGTGAAACCCGAATTTTGCTAATTCTTATGCTATATGTGACTTCAGTAACAAGTCCCAGGAGAGCACTGTGTATTACACTTGGAGCTGGATCGCGTCACTCACTTTTCATCCTCTCATGCACTACTCAAACAAACACATTTTCATCAAAAGCCTTAGTCTCCTTCTGGAGAAAGAATACAGTTTTTATATGCTATCTGAGAACTTGGAGAGCTATCAGTTAAACAAAAGCAAAAGACAAAATTAAACTTGCCTTTACAGTAAATTGCTAAGATATGAAAGAAAGCTACTTTATATGACCAGCTTAGAGACTGGTGAAAGTAAAACATAGCCTGGAGGAAAACAGCTTTTTAAGACTGTGTTTTGGTATCCAAAGCCAAAGGCAATCTACTCAATTAGGGGAAATAGGTATTTCCAATATATTTTATAACTACAACTGAACTCAAGCTTGCTATCACTCTCTTGGGGTTTTTATGCACTGGAGTATTTGTAAACTAATAAAGATCAGATGCTATCATGAAAAGAAGAATGGGATGTGTCCCTTGATGGGAAGCTCCTACTTTAAATAGTTTGATACAGCAGCTCATTCACAAGGCCTTCAGGACAGCATATGTTTTTTAGTCTGTGAATATCTTGCATGACTAACAACATATACAAGCCAAACAGTATATGTGTTACTGTTTCAGTTACCTGCTCAGTTTAGGTGGTTCTCAAGAATATGTTTTGTGCAGAAACCGTCCTTCCCACTTGTCCTTCCTCTTAGAAGGTGAGACACATTGGTCTGAAAATACTTGGAAAGTTAGCTGCTTTGCCTCATCAGTAGGACTCAGATATAGAAACAGTTTACTCTGTGGTATCCTTGAAAGATTTAGGCAGCCGTGTGCAGGCTTTCCTGTACATCGGTGACTTAGCCAGACTGTTTGCATGGTGACATAAGCTGTTTCTCTTTTATTGAGGTCAGAATAGGAACATTTCCAAAGCTCTGGAGTGTTTCAATGGGTTAGATTCAGGTCCATTATTAATATCTAATTTCCTGACTGATACTAGAAGCCTCATTAATACTCTGAAATTTGACCATTAATATCACATATTAGCTGTTAAAGAACTGGAAGTTTCCGATACTTAAAATATATATATTTTTTCCTTAAAATTCAAGACATATATTTATATATCTAGGATCTAAGTTTCCTGGAACTCAGAGAAAATTAGGTAAACTAAGTAAACCAGCCTATTCATTGTATGCTTGCAAAGGGGCTTACTCAAAACAAGAGATAATATATTGATTAGGTTTCTTGAAGAACACCTGCAAATTACTGTGTTGGAAATCTGCCTATTACTAAAGAGGTTATGAATAACATAAATAATTTCAGGTGCAATATTCCTTATGTAGCTGCTTATTATGTTTTGCGCTTTTTCACTTAATAAATGGACAAAATAAGGATTGCTGTTGAATGATTCAATTTGCTATCACTTAGATGCAACCTCTTTGTCTCTTCTCCTAGTCCAAACATTTGAGGGCTTTTGGCTTGCTTGAGTTAGTAAGCATAACTGTCCAGATGCTGACAAATATTTTATTTGCCTGGTAGTAATGATATTCACCAACATACCTCTACAGAAAAAATAAATTGTCACTTACTTAACATTATTTCTACTCTGAACTCATATTCGAATGGTGAATGCTTCACAGATACATTGGGCCTTATGTTTTTAAATATTTTATAAGCTAGATTTTTCTTTCCATAGGTTATATTAGCTTTGCTACATCTATACAGTCATACCTGTCGGAACAATAATCACAGTGACTTTGACTGGATATACCTTCGCCTTATTTGCCAATTTCTGTTAACAAAAAAAAAAAGCTTTCCAAAGATTCTCACAAAGAATTTGCAACTTTTGGAAGCAGAATTGAATCACTTGATCTTTCTGCAGGAGAAATAGATATCTTTAATAACACAGCCATCAAAAACTTGCGGTCATTACTGAGGAGCTCTGCAGCATATTGATCCGCTCTACAGTGAAGGTGGGAACAGACGCTGTACCTTGGTCTGGCTACCTCAGCTAGCTGGGTTTTGGCCCCCACCTGCTCTTTGTGGCCTGTCTTCAATGTGTGTATGTGTATGTGTGTGTGTGTGGGGCGGGGGGTGCAAACAGCTAGGAGAGCAGAGATTTATGGGTAGCTGCTGTAAAACTATGCATCTGTCATGGTCTGATTCTACTGAGTCTCTCAACTGGTTTGCATCATATTGACTCCCCCACCCCAAAATAACTTAGAACAATCTTAGCATCTGGAGGCATTATTAGCATTCCCTTTAGAGAACAGTCACACAAATGTAAATGAAACATCGACACATTAAGGAAGCTGTTAAGACAGCAGGAAGAAAGATTACTACAGGAAAGCTTTTCAGGCTTATCTTATGGCCTTTTTAGACTGTCCCGTCACAGCTGCATTGTGGGTGGCTGGCCTACAGAGACATCTTTTCTTTCGATTAAGTCTTTACAAATATTTCTGAAGGGATATTCCTGTAAATAATTAATCCCAATTATTAGGGGCCATATCTGGCTCTGTTGAGTAACAGAGAGAATCATCTGATCTACTTCAAATGTCTGCATCAGGAGCACAAGAGGAACCATGCCCTGGTTAGGCAGACAGCCACTGTGCAGTTACTGTCGAAAGGTAAGTGCGATGAACATCAGAGCTGATTTCTGTGCCAAGGTTTGCAAGATCTAGACTGTACAGCCAAAGGAAGAGAAATCTACTTGTCTTCTTTGGTTTGCATGGTTACTTTCTAGGGGGTCTTTCTATAGCTAGGTCTTACTCAGAATATGAAGCGCAATTAGGAAGGAATTTTTGCTAATGCTTGAAAGCAGGTATCCTTACAGCGTGGAAGGAAAGAACTGTTAACCACATATAAAAAAATAGTCTAGGTATTTACTAATTGCTTTCTCTTTGGCCCTACCGTGGCTAAACTTAAAAAAGAAAGAAAGGAAAAATAATTTCAAAACTTGCTAGAAATGCCAAAGAAGTTTATCCTGACTTTGTCTAAAGAAGAAATAACACAGGCAGCAGGATTTTGCCTGTACGAACAGAGGTGCTGCTGTTCAACACACTATTAGAAACAGAAATTTAAGGCAGATCTTTCTAACAAAACAGCTTTTTGTTTCTTATTTTGTATTTTTTAAGTTTTTAAGCAGGTTGCAGATACTATAGGTATATACGCAGAGGTTTCTGAGGAAGCTGAGTGTGTTTTCAAACAGTTGTTCAGAGACCTCTCTGCAGTTGCCAGCAAGACTGGCTCTTACCACTGTCATTCCCTTAACTACATCTACTGACAGTCCACTTTTGTCTTCAAACCAGATGTCATCCATTACAGAGAACATTCTCTCCACAGGTGCATTAGTGTCTCTGCATGCCAAAACAAATTCAGTAAGGAGCAGGAGATTTTAGAATGTATGGGTTGCTTTCTTCTTTTTTTTAATTATTTACAATTTTCACCCATCTTTCAGTGAGCTTTCTGCACCCAACCCCCCCCATCACTGAGGGCAGGAGAGAAATCTCCAGCTGAAGGCAGTTTCCTTTCAAAATTCATAAAAGCTCCATTATTTACAAGTAAAATGAAAATTAATTTATCCTCCCTGTGGGTTTGAGACTGTGTTCTACCAGCTATCAAGAAGAAGGATTTTGGTTTAAGAAAAAACTCAGGTTTAGTAACAGTGACCTAGTAAACAGATGTTGCAGAGATATGTTTAGTACTGAAGAGGAAAAAAGCACACTTTTGAAAATAGGCTTGTGTAAATCTATGTAACTATGTTAGCTCAAGTAATTTATCCTAAGCTTGCTATATACTGCAATGTAGAGGATTTCAGCCTCCACTACAGTAACTGAGCCTGCACTGCAAATCAGAATTAAGTCCACTGATGCACTCTTTTATCGGTGCCTTAACACTGGCCTATCACCTTAACACTGGGCTATCTCCTTAAGAAGCATAGCCATGGTCATAACTGCATGAAAGTCAATGGGACTGGGTCTGAAATTTTCACGCCAAATGAGATGTGCCCCTGCTCGAGCTCCATTATATTGCTCATACATCTCTCACCTTCAGTCTTCCACTAATTCTGGTCCTGTCACCTTTAGGAAATTAGAGCAGAGTAAGTTGGGATCTGTACTTAAACAGCAACACAGTTTTAGGCACTTGTAGTTTATCCTAAAAATGCCGTTGTGTGGGATAGTATAGGAGTGCTTCCAGTCATGGTAATTCATACATTCAGCAATTCTTCCTGAGTAGAGGCCTATATATTCAGTGCTAATTACTGCTGACACTGCACGGATGCAGTTGCTGATGGCTGTGATATTAGTATAAACACAGTCTGTAATTAAAAGACCATGGCTCTTCCTATACAAACATTTCTTCCTGAGTATCTCATGCAATAAGGCAGATTTCAAAATCTACTCAGTGTATCAAGGAAGAACTGAAGGAACACCTCAGGTGAAAGCATACAGTTTTTAGATGTTCTTAACTTTCACGTTACAACAGTATTTCTAACTTTTGAGTTTGGAAAATTTTAGTAGTAAACAATGTGTTGCCTCTCTTCCAAAAATCCAGACAAATACTTAAATTCTACCTTTTCTAGTCTCACAATATACAGCAAAAATTGGTAGTGCCATAATGCCACTAGTTTCAGACAGTTAGTAATCCATAGCCAGATGCTTTTTTTTAACCCTTTAGACATTCAATTCTTTATTTCCTTCTAATTTTTTAGTCTTCAAGTTCACTCAGGTATTTTTCTGCAATCAGAAGAGACATAAAGCATCCCTTCCCTACCAAAATCTGAGCTTCTCAGAAGACCAGGAGATCTTGGAGCAGACGACATGTGGGGCAAACTATGTTAGGTCTTCTGTGAAGGGGAGAGGAGGGACAGCATGTACTTCATCTACTAACTAAGGATGACTACTAAACCATTATCTCAGTCTTCCTTGTGGTGTGAAAGAATACTCACTTTTTATTCTTGCTTCTAGGAGTCTGAGATGACTTTCAAGGTATTATTATTGTACAGAAAAGCAACAATATTTCTGTATCATAAAGGGACACAAATTAACCTCCTCTTACAAAAGGAGTTCGCTTCATGCCACTCATATATGCGACTTCTATGCCTGGACTGGGGAAAAGTCATGCAGAAAGTTGCAGGAACGAACTTGGCTCTCAATGGGGGGAAAAGGTGACAGTGCTCTGAGAGCCCTTCCTGCTCCCAGTCTGCTAGGTCGGAGAGATATTATTATTGTTACAGCCAGGGGATGTGGACATCTGTCAGCTTGCTTCCCTCACATGTGCAGCAACTGTGTGTGGTCCTCTAAATGAAACTATTAGCTATGCAGTTCTGTATTCATGTACCAATTCTGAGTGCGTTGAACTCATGCCAAGTATTTTGTTATGAGTGGGTGAAATGGGGATACATAAATACTATGAGGAAATAAACAACTGCTTTAAAATTACTTTTTCTTAACCTCTTCTCCAAATCTTAAATTTACTCTTTTAAAATGAAAGTATACACTAGATTAACAAGTCTGCTTTTAAAATGCAAGCTTGTTTCACAGCAGCATATTCACTGGATGATAATCACTGTACAAGCAGCTGTTGTGGGAGGTCAGGGAAGTCTAAGAAGAGGAAAAGTAGCCACTGACATAAGAACTTTGGTGATCTCAGGATGCAGCTGGTTTAATGCACAAAGTCTACTTTATTAAGAAGATTGTGCTAATAAGGACTACTGTTTACATCCAAAAGTTATTACACAACTAAGGACAGGCTGCTGCAGTCATTAGTAAGTATCCTGTGATTGCCCAGGTATTTATGAAATACTTATTGGGAAACTGTCAGCTGATGCAAGCACAAATATGCTTCCTAACACTGAATTAAGAGATTTACTTTGTTAACTGGTTTAATCAACTTTTCAGATTAGGGCAGCCTTCAAGATTACATTCAAAACACAGCAACTGTAAACACATATACTTTACAGCATAAACCTTGCAGTGCCATTACAATCATGTGAAGCCATCATAACAGCAATGTCCAGGCTATGTGTAATGCCTTTTTGGGGTCATAACGTGCAATGTGAAGTATTTTCTAATGAGGGGCAGAAACACACGCTCATCTGACTTCCTATTCCTGCCAAGAGAACTTAACTATGCTACTTCACATGCTCTGCCACTTTTTTTGTTGCTAGATATGTAACAGTGTCATCTACCATGCTGTACAAGTAATATATGTTAGTTAAATGGATTTTTCTTTTTCAATTATCTAGCAACATTTTGTCAATTATCTAGCAGCTCACATTGACAAGACTTGTCATAAACTTCATAGATCTGTCAGATTCCTATAATGATGGAACATATGTTAAGAAGACTCCCAAATCCCTTGAAAAAAAAAAAAATCAAACATGTGGCCTAGACAAAAAGATATTTAATGCATGTACAATGAAAGGAATCTAGTGATTTTTTGAATTCACTGGTCACAGTGTCACTCTCTCTTTCAGGTTGTTGCAAGTAGTTCCTCTACTTTAAAAGCTAAAAGGCCATCTTCTCTCCTATTAGCTTTTGTTTTAGCACAGTCCTTTTATTTTTCCAGCAGAAAAAATCTTTTTCCATGAGCCAACAGCCTAGTGAAATTTTCTTTAACTACCTATCTCTCAAATCTATCCGAAGCCTTGATATTACCCTCAAGAAACATCTGACAATTTGGGGTTTTTTTCTTTTTAGATTTTGAGAAGACATACTACT
Source organism: Agapornis roseicollis (assembly GCA_002631895.1). Classification (NCBI taxonomy): domain Eukaryota; kingdom Metazoa; phylum Chordata; class Aves; order Psittaciformes; family Psittacidae; genus Agapornis; species Agapornis roseicollis. The sequence goes on from NDXB01001066.1 coordinate 46,988, forward strand.
GAACACATTCTAAAGTTATTCAAAAAAGGTCTTATCAAATCTTCTAGCTAGCCTATAAAGAAATAACTTTGAACATGCTAAACAGCCATGCTACTAATTTGATACAGGCAGTCTTAGCAGAGTTTTGGAGGATGTTTTAAGCAGATAATACGCCTTTAAGCATACATTTCCCCCTAATAGTTTAATAAAATATACTTTTTCTTTTTTAATAACAAAATTAAAAGTCATACTCAGAAATGTGATAGACAGAAAGACAAAGAATTTATAAATATAGTACTAGTTTTACACCAGAGATATCCTTTGACTCTGGGCGAGTCAAATTAATATAAAAATCAATGTGATTAAGACCCACAACTTCTAATCATTGACACAAGAAATCACCATCCCACCCACAAAATCTCTGCTATGCAAAACCAAATGAAACATTACCTAGACAAACATAGACAAAGCCTTTTTGTTCTGTGTCTTTTCTGGTACTACCAATAAATTGCCAGGCATTTTCTGACATATGACTACTCCATAATTCAACACAGAACATAAGACGCCAGAGTGTCTTGTATTCTATGAGTAGGAAGTGATCTAAAAATTATCACTGGACCAGGTGCAGTTATGTTCGTGAAGTCAAATTTTTATACTTGGACTATATCAGAGGTAGTAAGAATACGTCTAAAGAAAGAAAGGCCAGCAACATTCCATGTGTTGCACAGACATTGGCCTGAGCAGCTCAGAGTGGAGGGTAAATAGAAGCTGTTTCAGACTCCTCTTCCAAGGAGTTATAGCGGGGCCGAAGCGACACCCAGGTGAGAAAGCCACTCAGTCATTCGTCTGTCAGTCGTTCATCTGCTTTCTGTTTTCTCCAGAATGATAATTTAAAGTAGGAGGAGAATAAAGTGCAAGAAATATAATCGCTGTTCTTTCTAATTGGGATTAGAATTTGGGATTTTTATGTGCTGTCCCACAATCTTTTTAGTTTGCTCCTACTAAACTGATTTTTTCATACCATAACTCTGAGACAATCCTGTAGCAGCACAATGAAATGCTTTAGTAGGGGTCAACATCCAACACTGTAATCAGCAGATAACCTCAATTTCAAACATATAAATACGTATCTTTTTAAATGATTATCAGAGCAAGCAATGTTAGATTTGATGGTCTGCATTCTTCCCTTCGGGAAGTAGAAATTATTTCACAGAGGTCTGATCAAAGTGACCTCTTTGTTCTTTATATTCAATTAGGTTTTTTTGATACAATGTAAGGGGAAAACTCATACAATTGAAACCCCAAAAGAACTGAGTAATTATTACTGTTTTTTAAATATAGATTGCAGATACTTATTTCCTCCTTCTCTTGTACGAGGCTTCTGCAACCTAGGTGTTTTTCCTTTGCTTTTTATGTTAATGTTAGGTTGACTCTTACTTTAAAATACAAGTTACTGCAAGGTAATATAGTAGTATGCTGCCTTACTTTGATGGTATTCATATATGGACACAGGTACTCATCAGTTGAAGTTTCACAAACCTGTATGCATATATAGACAACAGTGACCCGCTACAGCCTGTAGGATGAGACTATTTTAAAATAAACATCTATCTACCTTTATGAATTGATGTCTAAATAACTCTCTGTATATTTTGATAATTGAGTTGCAATTTTATAGCTGAAAAGCATTGTCAGTATATATGAAACCGTACAGATTTTCACCTGTAGAAAACAAGTTTCATAAATTGCTTCAGACAGAGCTAGATTAATCAACTCCATCACCCCCAAATTAATTATACAGCAATTATTTTTTGATGTTTTAAATGTCTTCTGATTACGTCTTACTCAGTAATTCTCAAAGTGTCTACATCTTAATATGATTTCCGATGTTAGAACAAAAATTGCTGATTGTTTCTTACTAACATAACTTTTTCATGCTCTAAAGACTTAATAATCCATTTTATCAGTTCTTAGGTAATGGTTCTAAACATCCTCAAACTGGCAAAGAATATTTTTACCTGAGTTTTAACTATATTTAAAATCTTGTGTGTTTTACACACAGCCTAGAGAAAACTGACACCGATGAGAAACTTTTGACTATCTGTAGAAGGTCATCTACATATGAGGCCATTTGCTCTCCAGGAAGGTTATTACCACATATTTACAGGTCTGTAACCCTTTTGCTATGCAGAGGTCCTAAACTTTCAACCTCTTTCTCAGAAGAAAATAAAAGAAACATTAAGTAAGAGGTCAAGAAGGAGAAATAGAGACTTTAGAAAGAAAATTGTACTCTCCAGTATATCTAGATTCCACATAAATGGAGGGGAGACTTTCTACTATGGGTTTAGGCACACATCTAAGTTCAATTCGCTCTAATGGCCTTTAAAAAGAAACTTACAATTCAACATGTACCTCCACACTGACCATCAGTGGGTTAACCAGGTCTGTAAAAGAACTGATGAACACACTGGGACTCCACCTGAAACATCCAAAAAGGGTACAAACTTGAGACAACATGAAAAGGCAGGGAATGCTTATAATGAAAAGTAATGCCAGGATCAATTCCAGTTCATTATTTGCCAGTTGGGGTGACACTTTTGTTGTTTCATGTGACAGTGCTGATTTTACACATGGGTGGGTATTCAGAGGCCCTGTCCAGAAGGAAAGTCACCAGCAGAGAATTCTTATTCTGAGAAAGCAGTAGGACCTTCCGGGATAGGACTGTTGGGTCAGCTATGTCTACAATTGCATGAATAAGAAAGATGAAAATAAAACAAATGACATACTGACTGCCTGAATTAGGGTCACACAGATGCACTACGAAATTAGAGTTCTTAACCTTGCATTCAAGAACCAAACCGTTAGATTTTAGCAAATGAACTTCAGACCATAAACTCTTAGACTTTTTAGAGTGTTTAGTTCTAGACAAGCCTCTGAGCAACCAGATATAATTAGACCTGCTTTGAGCAGAGAGGGTTAGTCTGGGTGACCTTTAGAGGTCCCTTACAACCTAAATTATCCTTTGGTTCTGTGATTCTTCAAGCAAGAAATGTCTATTTGATCTGTGCTTATAGAGTGTTTACTGTCTGAGACCTTTGGGTGCTACCATAGAACAAATAATTAATAATCATTAACTGCCAATTTGTTCATACAATTCATATCAAGCAATACAAGGGATGGTTTGGTCAGCCTCAGATCATTTACTGGGCTCTAAAAAGGCTATCTTTAAAAAGTATCACTTCTTTTCTTGTATTTAATAGCTTACTAGATCCACAAAACAAACAGAAGGTACATAGATATCATCTGTGATTTATTACAAATCCATGGCTGTTCCATATTTTAAAGAAGGTTTCTCACTGGCTGGCAGCTGAAGCCACTGAAAAGCATAAGCAAGCCCTTCTGATATAAGATGAAGTTATTTAACTAGTAACCAGTCCTCATTATAAAATAACATATAGAAGACACTTATGAATTCCACTGAGAATGTGCAAACCGGAACAAGAAAATTCATCTCAACCAAAATTTTACCGTCTCTGCAGAGCTAAGAACTATTAAAAACTATTGTAAGTGTAAAGACGTGTCTGAATACTTACAAAGAGGATGATGGGACAACTCCTGAGCCTTGCACAATGGACCTATAAAATTGTTCAATTAGCCTCTTGCAGATTTCTGCAGCATGGAACACACTGCTAAGGGGCCAACAAAGGCAACACAGTAGCTTTAAGCTGTTCCTTCTCAGTATCAGGAAAAGCAGCATAGCCAGAAAATGTATTGCCTGCAGGAACCACCCACTGGGGCTATAGATAGGTAGCACGATTTTGTGCTATCAGAAATCACAGCATATACAATAAATGGCAAAATCTGTACCTACTTGAATTTTACAATTAATTATATACCTCTTCTTTACTGCTATTTTTCTTATGTCCAATTTCAAGGACTTCCGATGATGACAAAAAAAAACCCTCCCACTGACATGTATGAAAGATAAGCAGTGTGTTTGTAACCCCGTTGCCTGGAAACAGTAGGTCCAGGAATACTTGGCGCTAAACTTTAAATAAAATTATAGAAGTCTTTCAGCCTTTCTACTCTCACTGTGCAAATGCGAAAGTATTACAAATCCTTTTGACAGTTATTGCCATATCTATTGGCACACAGTCAGCAGCAGTTTGAAAAGTGTTGTGCAACATATAGCTAGTGCCCATTACCTGTCTCCTTATACTTTCTTACAATTTATTTTCACCCCAGCAGGCAGCACCTCACAATGCCATTAATTTGTTGGGCAGCTCATATTTTCCAATACAGCCTACTTTACAATGTGCTCTTACAAACAGCCTGGTGGTTTACTGGCAATGCGTAAGAGTGTCAGGAGGGAGGCTACGATTTAAAAGCAGCAGGTAAAAATAGAGTGGGTCACGGGGGATGACGTGGTCTGACTGAGCCCCCTCTCCTTTAATTTGACTTCTCAGCAGCACAAGTGCACAAAATCACAGGACTTACACCTGGTCTATGTAAATGCGTGAGTGAAACAATAGTACTAACAAACTGCTTTTTGTTGGTGTGGATAGATGCATGCTTTTGCTACACAGTAGTCTGCTAACAACGCGTTTGTTAGCAGATCATGGGTGCTTAGATGAAGACAACACATGGAGAAAGAGGGAAGAATAATAATCTTCAAACTGACAATAACAGCAACTCTCTCCTTGCAGAGTAATAAGGCACTAGGAAAATACTTGCATGATCCCAACATATATTTATAGCTACACATACTTAATTCTTTGGTTAAGATAACTCTTTCCAGAGTGAGGGGGAAAAAATCCCAACAGAACAAATTCAGCTTTTTTAATACAACAGACTGAACCTGACATTTTCCCTTTAATACATATGCTTCTTCTTCTGCATCTCCCTGTCTCATGCACATACGCTAATTTTCTCCTGTAAAATCCACTTCTACCTCTAGTGAGTAATGCAAGCGGATATACACCTAACCTGTGGTCTTACTGAGTTCTTCATATCACCAATGTTTTTAGAATATTTTACTTGTTTTTTTTTTCTTAGTAATACTGGTTTGTACGTTATCTAAATACTAGCCTGTACGTTAACTAAAGCCGCCTTTCCTGCTGGTACTCAACATTAAATTGCTGTCGATCTGACACCTTTTGTAAACATTCAAGGAACTTGACATTTTCTATATACAAATAATAGAAAACCAGAATGGACCAGAGGATATGATTACGTGTTACAGCAGCCAAAAATGATCTGCTAGGCTATTCTATTTTTATTTCTGTATCTTTAATCTAAAGATTTTGGCACCTGGGGCAGGGTTAAATGAGCAAACAACGTGAGTAATATGCTATCAAACATTCCTAGGGAATACTTGTTTGCCATTAAACAAATTGAATGTTGCAAAATGGTTATTGCAGTTTTGTGTACAAAGATCACAATACAAAAACATACGTGTAGCATCAGAAAATGCTACTGTAAATCTAAACCATATATGCACATATCAAGTCATATTTAGGATTATCATTTTTGTGTGTGTGTGGGGGGGGAGGAGGAACCACCTACCACATTCAAATGGAAAAAAAGAGCCCAAAGCAGTTAAAGCTGTCTCAAATTCATCCAGCCTTTTTACTTAGTCTGTAGTATTTTCTGTGTGCTTCCAGTGTTTGCTAAGAGCAAGCCAATTCCTTAATTCACATAGGAATCTAAATTACAAGAATCATATGCATTCCACTCCTCAAGATAGAAAACACCTGTTGTACTTAGTTAATTGCTGACTTTTTGCAAGCTTTTGGAAGAAAAGTAACAGTTACAAATAATTTATATCTGAACAACTTCAGAGGCAGAGAAATACATGAATTATAAAGCTGGTATAAAACTCAAAAGCTATGTTGAGACATTAATAGAAGTTTTCACTTTGTTAATTAAAGAAGAACTCTGTATCAAAGCGCCATAGTAGTATATGGTTATTTTATACCTGAGATGGGGCTACTTTCTTATTTCAGGTGGGTTTACCACTTCTGCAAGAATTGTTACTCATGCTATGTACCAGTAGGAAATAAAAAATAAGACCTAGAAAAATATGAGACTGTATCTATTTACAGTGTAGATGATATATCTGATATATAGTGGAGATATGTATATCCTATATATATAATATGGATATCTCCAAGATGTATCTAATATATACTGGATATATAGATGTATAGATACATATGTTTATATGTATACACATATATAGACTGATAAATATATATCCAATTGATACTGGATATATAGATGATATAACAAATTACATATTTATGTGTTTACAAAACCTGAAATGTCAATTATAGAATCACAGAATCATAGAATAGTTCGGGTTGGAAAGGACCTTAAGATCATCCAGTTCCAACACCCCTGCCATAAGCAGGGACACCTCACACTAAACCATGGCACCCAAGGCTATNTATAGATGATATAACAAATTACATAATTCCTGCTGAAGTAGAGCAAAAGACACATATTTATGTGTTTACAAAACCTGAAATGTCAATTATAGAATCACAGAATCATAGAATAGTTCGGGTTGGAAAGGACCTTAAGATCATCCAGTTCCAACACCCCTGCCATAAGCAGGGACACCTCACACTAAACCATGGCACCCAAGGCTATTGTCCAACCTGGCCTTGAACACCTCCAGCACTCACAACCTCCCTGGGCAACCCGTTCCAGTGCCTCATCACCCTAACAGGAAAGAATTTCTTCCTTAGATCCAATCTAAACCTCTCCTGTTCAAGTTTGAACCCGTTACCCCTTGTCCTGTCACTACAGTCCTTAATGAAGAGTCCCACCCCAACAACCCCACAGCACCCCTTCAGATACTGGAAGGCTGCTATGAGGTCTCCACGCAGCCTGCTCTTCTCCAGGCTGAACAGCCCCAACTTCCTCAACCTGTCTTGATACGGGAGATGCTCCAGTCCCTTGATCATCATTGTGGCCCTCCTCTGGACTTGTTCCAACAGCTCCATGTCCTTTTGATGTTGAGGACTCCAGAACTGCACACAATGCTCCAGGTGAGGTCTCACAAGAGCAGAGAATGTATCTGGTTTTAAATATATACACAGTTTTCCTTTTTTACTGAATGTTATTATTTTTTTTTCTCATCCAAATTTCAATGTTCAGAGAATGTGAAATTCTGCCCTAAGCTACAATGCTTTATTATTGATTTTTCCAGATCTGATAGTTTTGGTGGAATTACCCCAAAAAGGAGTTATGTCCGATGCTATTGCTCTTGTACAAATATCCACATTTGATGCACAGCATAGCAAATTCTAAATAACAACTACTCATCTGCTGTATTAGCAAACTCTGAGTTTGCTAATAACACCATACTGTTGCCACTATGCTGAATGAGCTGCTGACATGTCACAGCAAAGTCAGAGCAAACACCGACATGGAGGAAAGACTCAATAAAAGAGTTCATGAAAAGCAAATTTTGGCTTCTCCTGTCACGTACAAAAGAGCTACTTATTACAGAGCTTAACATCCTGAAAGGTGTATTTTGAAGTGAAGGTCAAGTCTTTATGCAGATAAATACCAGCAAAAGGTGCAGTACTGGGGAAAAAACCCAACCAACAAAACAAAAACCAAACCAGGGTAAGCTGATTGGTTTTGCTATGGTGAATAAAAGTATTTCTTACTAATGCTGCAGTGAGTACAGGGAAAAAACACCCAAACCAACAAAAAAAAAAAACCCCAGCACCCTAGTAAATCGAAATCTTTGGGTATTCCATTCACACCCCTTATCAGTTATCACATCTTAACTAATGGCTGTCAGACAAGTAAGTACTCATTTACCTGTCTTAATAAGGTACAAGACTCATGAAGGTTCCCAGCAAAGCAGGGTTAAGCACATGGAGTGCTGTGGAACAGTCATACGAGCCTTCTGCAGAGACCTGTCNAAACCCCCAGCACCCCAGCAAATCGAAATCTTTGGATATTCCATTCACACCCCTTATCAGTTATCACATCTTAACTAATGGCTGTCAGACAAGTAAGTACTCATTTACCTGTCTTAATAAGGTACAAGACTCATGAAGGTTCCCAGCAAAGCAGGGTTAAGCACATGGAGTGCTGTGGAACAGTCATACGAGCCTTCTGCAGAGACCTGTCCTGCGGTATGCCATAGGCTCTGTACAAGGTGTACATTAGGGCATATGTCTTGTTCCAAGTCAGACAGACCCAGGCTAAATTTGTATCGAGCCTGAGCTGCTCTGAGGAGCTGACTGAATACAAGAATTTCAGGCACATCAGCAAGGTGGTGTTTCCACTATTTAGCAACCAAAGTGAGCCCCAGCAGAGTACTGCGTTAACACTCCTGGCACTGAACTTGGCTTGGTTATTTGGATGCTGCATTGTAGGTGTACCCTAAAACAATAAGTAACTTCCTACTTCTGAGTTGCTACTGAATGTGCCATCCCTCCCACCCTCACCTTGTTCTCTGTACAAACCAATTTACTAGGCCTTTTTTTATATGATATCTAGAGTTAATTTCACCTACTGCATTTAATGTCATAGGAGTTATATGTGTAAATCCCTGTACTTAGAGATAAGATAGTCCTTTATGCCATTTTAATCAATCTTTGTCATGGGTATGTTACTTAATAGCTCTGTCTTCCTATAGAAAATGAGCAACTTAAGGGAAATGAAACTTTTCAAAGATACATTTTCCTTCTGGCAGTCTATGAAATACACCATAATTATCCTCTTTCGATGAATAACGTTTGAAAGAAAATGAACATTCTGTGCACTGAAAGATATAATACAGTGACAATCTCAACTGCCTTGTAAATAAAAGGAAATTGTTTTTCTACTATGATCTATATTGCACAGAAACATATATACATGCTTTATAAATATAAAACCAAATCAGACTATCAAGCCATTTTTCAAGGTCCTACTAGTTCCTAATAACAATAAAATTGATATTCCACAGCAACAAGGAATTGTACTTATACTTCTAAAAGATTCAAACTGCGTTATAAATTATGAACTCCATCTCCCAGGCTGATGGGCCTCCTAGTATGAGTAAGGCTGTCTGCTGACCACAGCACCTCTGAAAGGTAAGAGAGGAAAACATAAAGGTATTCAGAGGGAAAGAGTATATCCAAAGCTTTTCTGCATGTGGATACAGGAAAAGGCGTTTTTAATGGCACCATCAAATCACAACAGTCCAGCCCATGTTTTCCTATTAGGAAACCTGAACTATTTTGCACAGGTTGGTAAAATAAATGTTTGAATGCAGATCCTTCTTACAAACTAATAGGTAAAACACACAATTTAAGTAAATGCTTAGGGCAAAGGGCCCTTTACCTCTTCTTGATATCTGAACCTGTTGTTCCAGTAAATATAGTGCATACAACAAAAACAAGGAGACAAGGCCACATAATCATCGTGAGATAATATGCGACAAAAGCATTTGAATACCAACCTATCCCTTAAACAGCCAAAATCCCAAGTTCTGAGCTAGGAAAATTACCTCTCCACCAAGAAGTAGGAATTTGTTACTGTGGAAAACCTGTGACATTTATTTCTAAATTCCTTTTTTTCTCTCTTCCCTCCCCAGGATCATTGCCTCCACAGGGATATGATCCTGCCGATTAGCGGCAACACATCACAGTATGGAGCACTCTGTTCCACAGTCGCTAGAACACCAATCAGTAGAAGCAATTTCTCAGTTGCATCCTGCCTCATGCAGGTCCTAGATTTGCAGCAACTGGTGCTTCCACAGGGAGAAATCAGCCAGGATTCCTTGCCCTTGTTGAATTTTTGACCTCAGCAAAGCCAGAGACCAACACCTCACACACTGATGAGTTTTGCCATGCAGCTGCTCTCAGTGAGAAATCAGCTCCTGCTTCCTACTGCGTTCTTGCTTGAGATATGGAGGAAAATGCCTGGCATGGTGGCTAGTTACTGCTGTTCAGCAGACAGAAGAGTCAATGCACAATGGCTGAGTGCTACAACAAAGGAAACGTACATTCAGTTTATCACGCAGATGTTTAAAAGGTGACAAAATAATTCAATCTAAACCAAAGACAAGGCAGGACATACCACTGAATACCACCCTATTTCCCAAGACCACCTACACTATAATCCCCCAATAGGTGTTCCCCTGCTCGAGTCCCTAGCACTTGAAACTGTACTCCATGCAGGGTTTGCACACACTGGAAAAGACAGATCTGACATGCTCCTTTCTGCTCAGGATGTTAGTGACTACAGTGCTCATGAAAGACATGACTGAGAAAATTGGGGATGTTCAGGCTAGAGAAGAGAAGGCTGCATGAAGACCTCATAGTAGCCTTACAATATCTCAAGGGGGCCTAAAAGGATGCCAGTGTTGGACTCTTCATCAGGGACTGTAGTGATAGGACACAGACTAATGGGTTTAAACTTAAACAGGGAAAGTTCAGGTTAGATATAAGGAAGAAATTCTTTACTGGGAAGGTGGTGAAGCACTGGATCAGGTTGCCCAAAGAAGTGGTAAATGCTTCATCCCTGGCCAGGCTGGACAGAGCCTTGGGCAATATGGTCTAGTGTGAGGTGTCCCTGCCCATGGCAGGGGCGTTGGAACCAGATGATCTTAAAGCCCTTTCCAACCCTGACCATTCTATGACTCTATGGGACATACCAGCACCAGATCTGCAGAAGACAGTATGGCTCAGCAAGGCTTATCTGGCAGAGTGGTGCCTGGTTCCCATTCCTGCTCCAAGGACTGTTCAAGTGTTTGATGAACTGTTGCCACATGAAGCACATGCAGGAATTTATCTCACCATTTAGTCAGCTGGAACTGAGGTGTCTAACCTAGCCTATTATTTAGGCTCCACTTACAATACACCTCCAGTGAGCACTGCATTCTGCCTACCCTTATTTGAGAATGGAATAAGGTGACTATCTACTAGCAATAGGGTTGATTTTTAGATACTGACATTGAAGTCACCCTAACTTTAACAGGTCTCACAAGGAGTTGATTTACTGCAAACAACACAAGCTCACATAACTGTCACAAGAAACTCCACATAGAAATATGTGAAATTTAGGTTAAGGTTTTAATTTATGCTTTAAAATGTTCAGAACATCTATGGTGCATGCTTGGACTGGAAAAAAACAAGAGTCTGAATAAATGTAGGATTGTTTTCCTAAAGTTTAAACTTGGTAGAAGTATCTGGATTAGAAGGGATAACTTTGCTATTTATTTATTTAGGGTATTTCTCTGCCTTCCTAGTTTCAAGCAAGGACAGCAAATAAAGTGCTAAACCACACACACACACAAACCTGCTGCTATTTTTACAGCAATTAAACAAAATTTAGAAAAAAAAATAAAATTTCATACAAGTATAATCTTTTGTCATTTTCCAAGCAAAGAAATTCATGTATATAACTAAANGGTGCATGCTTGGACTGGAAAAAAAACAAGAGTCTGAATAAATGTAGGATTGTTTTCCTAATGTTTAAACTTGGTAGAAGTATCTGGATTAGAAGGAATAACTTTGCTATTTATTTATTTAGGGTATTTCTCTGCCTTCCTAGTTTCAAGCAAGGACAGCAAATAAAGTGCTAAACCACACACACACACAAACCTGCTGCTATTTTTACAGCAATTAAACAAAATTTAGAAAAAAAAATAAAATTTCATACAAGTATAATCTTTTGTCATTTTCCAAGCAAAGAAATTCATGTATATAACTAAATTAAGTGGGTAAAAGAGCCAAAGCATTTTCAATTCATGCAATGTTATAAGTCATCATATGTATGTTTCCTAAATTTAGATCCTAGAAGTAAGTTCCACGAGTTCTATGCTACTTTACATTGAAATAGTAATGGACTTTTCTGAACTTCTGAACTTACTGAGCTTTCTCAACTAAATGCTTTGACATATGTCATCAGAGATTAGTCTTAGTTAAATAGGCAGATAGGCACACATATGGGTCCTCTTTCCCTTGTACCTCTGTTTTTTTTTTTCTGGAACTGATAGACATAATCTGACACAAGCCTTTTAAACTTATTTTACTGCTTTTTATGGAAACATGGTTTCCTATTTTTCTGATCTGTGTGTTAGACAAGTTGTAGGTCTTGGGCTGCTTGCATCAGGGAAAGAACGCCAATGTTAGATTTTCGTTACAATTCTTCCCTTACTTCTTCCTTACGATCACAGACAAATGATCTTTTTCCCTTAAGTGTGGGAAGATCTGAACAGATGGCAGTCTCGTTGCTTATCTAACACTTTTACAGGCAGAATTTGGCTAAGAAAGCTGTCTTTCTCTTCACTTTTTCTAAAATAAATAAAGAAATAAATGCACCAACATATTTCCTGTTCAGTGCTGCTTCTTTTCTCAGGTTCGGTGATCTTTTTCTGTTATTTTCACAGAAATATGATCATTTATGTACACTACCCAGTAAGGTACTTCCAACAGATATGCCCTGATTGTTTTGGATAGAGGCATATACCTCAGTTTTTGTAGACAATTCCTGAGAAAGGACCATAAACGGTTTCCAAGCTATCTCAAATGCGAAAATATGTTTATACAATCCTGTTATCCACTCCAGTAGGAGCCGAGCTCAGAATAGTGTGTAATTATTATTTCTTTTGATGACTTAACTGATCTAGTCACTGGTTATTAGTTAGACATATTTCTGCTTCCTTGAATTCTGAATATCACCAAATGTATTATCTCAGGTTCTTTAATAGATACTGTGATCAACTTAAGTTACCTTTTTCTTCTTTTCTTTCCCTAAAATTAACACCAATAAACTACAACACTGACTACTAAAATTTGTAGAACTAGACTGTATCAGTATTTGATTTCATCAAGCTACATACATATGTGCACAAAAATAGCTAGAATTGTTGAGGTAGCAATTAAATCATTTTACTTAGATACTCTATCTAAATAACATTGTCTCTGTAAGCTGAATGTTTTAACATAGACAAGCTATGAAACAGCTATAGGGATTTTTCTTTATAGCAATGTGTTAATGACTACACTAATTAAAACTGCCTAAATAAGATACAAAATAAGGGTGACTATTTTATCTAGCCACCACATTATCCATAGCATTTAATAAAAATATTACAGAGTTCACTATACATGCTTTGTACCATGTTATAAATAACCTAAAGTCTACCAATACTGAATATACATTGGGTCTATTCAGTGTCTATAGCATATATATTGTGTATATAGGACACAGTTTCTAACTTTTTTAACTTATGAAATGAATTCATATCTAGAGATCTCAAAATTCACGATGAGTCAAAATACTCAATTTGGAGAATTATAACCAGCAAGGAGCTCACCTGGTCAGGGTGTCGTTTATGAAAGACCTCCAAAAATCACTCTGATAGCCCACAAAGTTTATAATTTGCCTAGAGAACTCATTAGGAATCCTCTGGCTATAGGGAAGCTTGGGACAAGATTCTCCCTCTCCCCTGTAAAATGGAATTTGACACCTAATAGGAAAGGCATTTTCTCCTTTCTTACTACTTATAGATATTTTGAAGTGTCTTAAAGTTTTCACTGTCTTTGCGTGTCCCCTGCTTTTAACTGTAGTGAACTGTTTGTATACACATTCCCAAAATTTTCTACATTTCCACTTATAAAATCCTAATGCAGTTATTAACAGAGATTTCCACACGGAGTTACTGAATCATATTTGTAAGTTTAGTTCATGCCTAGGTGCTGTGACATGAATGCACACTGTTTTGAATTAGTCTGGTAGTCTGGTATGTTACTGAGTAATAGTAGCTCACTGCAGCTCTTTACAAGCTGTGTAGACCAACTTTGTAAGTAAAGTATCACTGTGCCTCGTGACGTCCAAAATAAAGAAAGTATTGCACTGAAGTATTTATAGTCTGAAGGTTTCACCCATTAATAGTTCATAGATATTGTCTCCAGGAAGGAGTCCATTGAGGAGACTGGGACTACTAATGTAAAAACAAGCTACATATATATTTGCAATAAAGTCTTAAGAGACTAAATTTTAAGAGATTCCAGTTCAGGACAGTCCTTTAACTGAACTTCAGTGAACCAAAGCATAACAACATCCATGACAAAGGAATCCTACTCCACTGAGCAAAAAAAGTTACTACAGAGATTTATAAAAAATAAAAGCAATTCCTTTTTGTCACAAAAGGTTTGATAATTTTATTTAGTAACTCTGTGTGGCAGAAAATTTTGCTGTTTAACACTTAACATAAGTGGTATCTATATTTCATGTAAGATATGTTGTCATGATTTAACTTCTGTTTTGGATGTAATTTCCAAACAACAAGTAGCTCAGTTATTTACATTTATGTTTCTCAACTCATAATTTAGTTTCTATGCAGTATGTTCATCTTTTTAAAGCACTGATTTTTTGGCATTTATGAATATCTGTGTATATCCAAACAAAAACCCGGTCCAACTAATTTTCAAGGATAGTTCACAGGCATATCTAAAATCTGTACTAGAAAAAAATTGGTTGTGGATAGATATGTCATAGGTATGCACATACCAGAAGCTTTTAAAATAAAACAACAAATGGAAACATTGCAAGTGTCAGATTCATGAAGTCAAAATGCTAATTAAATCATCCATTTTCATGAACTGTAACATATATCTGTAGTTATATTTCTTGCTAATGCACTGATTTTGTACAATAGCAATGATAAATTAGAAATTAAAATTAAATTGTTAGGGAAAAAATATCTGCTTTTTACCTTAATAACATTTGTCGAAAGACCCTCTATACTTCTGCAGAGGAGCTGAAATGAAAACTATAGTATTTCTTGCCATTAAAAAGATTAGGATAATATTTAGTACATTACAGCTGAATTAAGGTGTCATTTCCAATGAGTTATAAGATGATCAGGCAAATACATTTTCAAATGTGTTTTACACGAAAATATCAAAGGCAGTTACTAGTTAGCCAGAAATATGATACGCAGACACATATACCTATATGCTACCAGTGCCAAATTTTGCTGTTTCATGTACATGCACAAATGCTAATGAGATAAGTAAGGAATGTATTTAAATAGCGCACATATTAAATTGCTACGTTTCAATATATTGTTTTCCAGACTATGTGCATATAATCAGATTGTTTTCCAAGCAGATGTGCATTTGATTACTTAAAGTCCAAACTGTGGTCTGGCTAGCGCCCAGCAAAGTCCAAACTGTGGTCTGGCTAGCAGAGGGCATGGAAAGGGCAAGGAAAATACAAGTCTTTTTTGTAACAACAGGTGACAAGAATAAATAGGAGAAAAAAAGAGGGGAGTAAGTTCAGAGGAATGCTCCTTTCCTGAATCATACAGATAAGCAAGAAAGAAAAAGATCTGGCAGAACTTTAACCATTTCTCATGCAGTGATGGTCGTGTTGCATGTACATGGCTCACGTTAGCTGATATACACAAAAGCAGGGTGAGGACAGCAGCAGGATCTCACAGCAGTTTCTTTCTCCTTGGAAGTCTGCAAAGTCCTCCTGTTCTGTTCTAAGAGGAGGAATGCAACACGCCCAAGAGGCAACAAACTACCCAGAGGCAGGAGACAGCTTTCAGTAGTCCATGCAAGTATCCCTTTTAAGAGCTCACACTCTGTGTACTAAACTTCAATTCATGCATTTATGGTCAAGTTAAGAAACCATAAAAGCAGAGAGACAACAAGAATCGGCTGATATATAGTACAAAAACCTTACAGTTGCACTGAAATTGAAAAAGACTAAATCTAAATGTGCATGCCACTCAGAAGTCCCAATAAAAGGATTAAAACCCACAACCAAACAACAAAACCCCCACAAACCCCTGATATATATATATAATATCTCCATATGAAAACGTGAGAATGTTTGATTACTGTCTCCTAGAGAGTGCAGTGTTTCGTTGTCAAGTGATTAGATGCTTTATTTGGAATAGAAGGAACTGATAACCAAACAAGCAGGTATGTATTCACCATGGTTCTCAATACAGCAATACCTATTTCTGTACCAGGCATTAGTGTTTTGTAAAATGTTTTCTTTAAACTAAAAAGTACACTCCAAATGTGCCTAAGGAAACAATCAGCTAAACAGTACCAGGCTCTTGGATTTGCTTGTACAAAGCTAGTAAAGGAATTATAGCACTTTAGAAATGATAGGTCGTAATTTCCACAGTGGGTTGATACAGATTTATCAAAACTATTTGAGAAGCTTAGACATAAAATTGATTGAATTTCATTATTCAGCAATAATCTTGAATACTGATATGAAGAAGCATACTCTAATCTTAAGAGCCTACCTTAGCTAGCAGAACTAAGGTACAAAATAGGAGCAAATCAGTTGGTTCTCACCAATGTACACAAATGTACACACCACATTAATTTTTGAGCTTTACTTTGCGTAGTTTTAAGCCGGTTCCATGAACTGAACCCATTTGCAGTCAGAGCCTGTGAGCTGCCCCCCATTTAAAAGGAATCCAGTTTGCACACTCAGTGTTGTAAACTGGAATGCAATAATCATGGACAACTCAGAAATCCAAGAGGCATACTCCTGTTGAACACTGAAACGCCTCTGTAGATGTAAACAATAATACTATTCACACACCCAGAGGTAGTTTAGTTGATGATATTGAGAAGTCAATCCCTGCTTTGACATTGCCTTTTGGTTGAAGCAACTTCCATCCACAGTGCATATAAAGTGATTAGAAAGTAAGTTTTTCTAAAGTAAGGTGCTTAATGCTAGCATCATGAACACTTCAATAGATAATGTAGGATCTTCCACTGAGGCTTTAATATTTTAGTTATTTTATTTTCTCCTGTCCAGGATATCAAGCGTAGCAATGCCCTTCTAATACAACAAAAATAGTCTGTAGATTAGTATCAGCTACATATGCATCAAATACATGCAAAACGTTAGTAATTAAAGGTAGTATAACATCTTGCTTCACTGTTTAAAAAGGGTGAAAGGTCCTGTCTCCCCGTGTTCAGAAGCAACAGAAAATTTTGGCAAGTCCATTACCCAGCAACCTTCCTCCATCTCTGGAACACTGGGACATTATAAAAATACTGTAGTGCACGCAGAAGCTTAGGAACTGATAAGACTCCGCTGACAGTGTATTGCTAAGTTACTTTGAGATACTGAGAACATGTCAAATTGCTAAAACACACAGGAATTTTGAGTCCTAGTACCTCCTTCAACCTTCTAGCTGTAGAAAACTACTTTTGCCATCCAGATAAATCAGCTGGATTAAAAAACCCAATATTTATTAATTAACTACGATATAACTACTGACTTAAAATGACTGCTGATGAAATGTAAAAATAGGATATCCAAACCCAGCAAAAGCATCACAATAACATCAGACAGTTAAAGTCCAAATCTTTACTCAGTCTGAATAATGAGAAGCAGCAGCAAGACACTCTGAAACAAGGCATACTCTTTTCCATAGGATAAAATGTTTGGTCTGTTCATCCCTTGGTGTGAACAGAATGATGTTTTATAATCACTGGAACTTGCGACATGCAATGATGTGTTACAATGCATAGCATTCAGATACTACAAAGTAGAATAAGATTGCTATTTACTGTAGATTTCTTCGGAAGTTAAAACTAATAATAAAATTCATGGAGCAAATGTGACAAATCACCAGGAAAATACAAAAGTCCTTGGACTGTCCATGGATCAGGGCCGTGCAAGCAAGCTACAGGCTATGCATTCAAGGATTGTGCAGAGTATCACAGTATAGTAACATAAAATGTACAGGCATCTTGCTCTTGCTACTCTCAAGTAATTTTCCACAGCCTCTGGCCAAAGTCTGTTAGAATCAGCGTGTGATTAGCTGCAAATTTTATGCACACTGACATTAAGCGGCATCATAAATGCCCAGTAAGCATTTTCTGACTTCAAAAACTCCAGTTACTTCTAGACTGAGTATCATAGTAGCAAATGGTGCCACATGATGTGCTTAGTCTGCTTAACAGGTAACATTTGATGCAAGTTAGCAAGTATACAGACTGCAATTGTCAGCACATCATTGTTTATGCTTTTGCTTCCCATCAAAACAGCTAAATGCACAAGAAAAGAAATAGGCAAGAACTGTCTACCCTTTCTCTTGTCAAGAGACAATACAAGAGCAATTATACAACTGAGTTGACTGTATGGAGCCAGATAGCCTATAGTAATCTGTAAGCCTACCTTGGCATACAAACTTCAATTCCTTGGCATCTGTGACAGTTGTTCTTTTATCTGACCTCTTCTTTTCTGTCCGACGGTGGCTACGTCTTTTCTTTGTCTCTCCCCAAAGATTCGATCCACCATGCATGCTTGGAATGTTCAGAATGGCAATTCCTTCCAGAGAAATATTGATTAAGTCTATCTGAATCCCATCACACTGATTAGCAAGGAGAGAAAAAAAAAAGAGAGGAAAAAAAAGTAAAACAGAAAGAAAAATCAGAATGTTCTACATATCAGATATTTTTCTTTGGCAGTTCATCATTAGCACTGTTAAAGGTTTACTCAATGTTTACATCTAAGAGATATATCTGGAAAGGAGGTATGAGATAGGAACTAATCCTCATTCAGAAGGGAAAACATGATTCTAATTCAGCTCTTGATTGCTTAAGCGTGGCACCATTTGGTAGAGTCGTGTTATCTGATACCTATTCATTGACCCAAGTGAAATATATATGCAGCTTCATTACAGCTATTAGCAGAAAAAAAATTATACCACAAAAATTCTGTAGCAATAACTGGAGCGTTTTTTGTTGCGTGCTCCAGCTAAATTGTCTGTCTCATGATTCTGCAATGACACCTGTCATTACAACAACCCAGTCCCTTCCATATGAAACTAAATATAAAAGTCCCTGCATACAGAGCATTTGCAGCTTCACTGATAAGGTCTAAGCAGGCCCTAAGAGCACAGAATAACACATAGATACCAGTTCAGTCTAAAGGCAGAACTGGCACATTAGCACAGGTCTGTGACTGACTAGGAACTCCTACTGGGAGCAAAGATTAGTAAAACCAGATTAAAAAAATGCTGACACAACTACAGCATTTCTTATCCCAGAACCTCCATCAGCCAATTCTCTGAAATGTGCATTGTTGCCAAAGGAAAATGTAGGATATGGAGCCAAAGAAGAGGTATCAGTGCTCTAAAAGTCTTCCAAGATGTACTGTACACACAGAAGAAATCTTATTCTATGGGACAGTGCCTTCATTGATGGAATTATTACCGTATAGAATCTCGTACCACTAATGCATATTCTTCCTGCTTTCTATAGCAAAACTGGACATAGAAGCATTTTATAGATGTACATTCCTTTGCTAAATCTGGCTTCAAATTATATCTTAAAAAGGAACCATAGTTTTCATTTCAGAAGAATAGCTCAGGGACCTTAACGTATTAGATTGTTCAATGACAAACTGCATTATCTTCTTAGGTGGCAGAAGCCTACAACATCTGCAAACACAGACATACGTTGGATGAGATGTATCTAGCTTGATAGGACACAGCTAGCCTTCGCTGACTACAATGTACTCAAGCTAAATGAAGTCCTCCTCCCAAGCCACTTTGTTTTAGGATTAGGAGAAGTATAGCAAATACTGCAGAACCTCTACATTAAAAAAGAAAAAATAATAAAATGACCAAACTTTAGATTACTACAGTTGAAGCTGCAGGTGGAAGGCAAAGAATCCAAGTCCACTCACTAGTTCACTGAACCAGCAAATTTTCTAGGCTGTATCTTGGCTAGAGGTAGATCAGCTTCATTCCTCCCATCATAGCTATAATATACAGATATACTGGCAAGTCACATGCACCTTACAGTGTATAGCAGCATATTTTAAGAGCATTAGATCCTACTCATGCAATGTTCTGCAAGCCAGTAGGGAAACCAGTCATGCATTTAAAACTGATTAAGGGTCTTATTTTGTAATTCCAATACACAATAATCAGGAAGAAAACTGGAAAAATAATTAAGCATGCTTCAGTAATAGTCCACTGACATCTTGCAGCTTACTGCTCTGTGGGTCACTGGCACTTTTTCCTTACTGCCTAAAACTTCATTGCGTGTTCGAAGAAGAAAAGCAAAGTACAAGTCAAAAATAAGTGTGCATAATTATTCTTTTACCCTGAAACTTTCTGAGATTACAAAACTGAACTGTATTATAATGCATACTTGGCATCTTTTCAAGTCTTCTAAGAGTGTAAATCTGGAGAAAGAACAATTTCAGCATTAGAATTCCATTTCGTATTTGCTCTTCAAGAATTAAATGTTAAGCCTGTGGATTATATTCATATAGGAAAACCTTTAAAGTCAAAAGACATATCTGGAAGTGAGTTGGCAGTTGTGGCAACTACTCTACTTGAAAGTGTAACTTTTCAATAACCCATTTCTTATGAGAAAACAGGCATGGGTCTTCAGTGAAGTTGTTCAAAGAAGCTGTGAATGCTCCATCCCTGGCGATGTTCAAGGCCAAGTTGGACAGAGCCTTGGGTGGCATGGTTTAGCATGAGGTGTCCCTGCCCATGTCAGGGGGGTTGGAACTTGATGATCTTAAGGTCCTTCCCAACCCTAACTATTTTATGACTCTATGATTCACTGTTATTTTGGAAGCAAATTCTTAGTCCCCTCTTCATATTATATGTATTAAATATTAAGATGATTTATTTTATTAAAAATTCTGCTCATGTGTACACTCACTTACTGCTATACATTCTAGATAAACAGATATTAATTTCATAATTAAAAGTAATCTTGTGTAAATACCCTGCAGGCCTCAATGAATCAAACACATACTGTGTGTCAGGCCTCCCACTGTCTTCAAGTGGAATGTACTGGCTGGATAATTAGATAGTACATATTTTTTAACCTTATTTGCATGCATATTATATCTTTTGCACACTGACAAGCAGCAGTAACAACAAAAGTCAGATTACCACAGGGAATTCCCACAAAGAAGTCTTCATTTCTTATAATTTGCAGCCTAAATTAAAATAATTTGATCTTTGACAAGGATGAAATGTCAAGCAGAAGGGGGTCCTCTACAAGCCACGGCCTGTGGCTTCTGAAATCTGCCTAATTTATGTCAGTCACTTCTTAATACATATTTAAGTATTACACGAAAAAGATGATAAATATGCAATCTGACACCTTTGGTATTTCCCTGCTGTTAATTTATAAAGGTCTGGCATCCCCCAAACTGACTGGAATTATTTAAATAAAAGAAGAATTGCGAAATAGGATGGAGCAGGGTCTGGCTTCCATTTTCACTCAATATTGAACACAGCAGGTAGTACACTAAGACAATTATTTGACTAGGCCTCAGAATCCCACAGTGACAAGGAACTTTCTGAATTGGTAAAGGAGGATTTCTTTTGTTCATACACAGACAAGAAGTTTGCGCTACAGGTAGCTCTGTGTTGTCCTAACACATTCATATGCTACAACAACAAAACACAGATGTGTTCTTCTTTTCTTTTCTTCTCTTTTCTTTTCTTTTCTTTTTTCTTTTCTTTTCTTTTCTTTTTTGATTTCAAGTAATGCAACAATGCTGCTAAAAATAAAAGCATGCTTTTAAAATGTGGAGCATGCCTACCTAGACCAATAATAAACTCTAGTGCTTCTATTTCTTTTTTGCCTTCTTTCCTGGCCTCAGTCCATTTTTGGGCATTGTCTTTTACACTGCTTTGATTTAGCAGTTATTTTCAGATCACCTTAAGAATATACATAGCCATGCCTGAAAACAGCTGAGATTAAGGCTTTGCTGTGTAACCAGGTATAATATAATTCAAATCTCCATGATAATTTAAACTTCTTTCCCCCGTCTATTAATACTAGATGGTCTAGAAGGTGCCATTCTGGTTCCACAATGGTTTTACAGCGTTGCAGGAATGGACTATGCCATCCCCACTGGCACTGCATCTATGCTTACTCTCATAAATACCTTCACACACCTTTCTTTTTTTTTATGAAATGGAAATAAAGTATAAGCAAGTGCCCTAAACTGTAAAATCTTAAGCCTCATTTACTGACACATTTTTTCTTCTTCCCTTTAGAACCTATGTTTCTCTACTCAACTTTTTCGATCCCAGTTTGGAAATAAAAACATATCTTATTCTGGATAATGCAAGAATTTAGTGTACAAAACTTTGTTCTGCATCTCACACGGAAGAAAATACACAGAACATGAGACATCAATGAAAGCCAAGCTTAATTAGGCTAGCAATCCCATAGAACATTTGATTGCTGTCTCCCAGCTCAGAGATACAGGTCCTTAATCTTCATGGGCTTTGTTCATTCAGGAGTTGGCTATGGAGTAAATGCAGTCTTTCTGCATTTTATTCAAAGTGAAATGTGGTATCATACATCAAACTCTCATTTACAGCAACGTCCCCAAGCAAAGAGCAGCAGGTTAAAAATAAGATGAAAACAGCACTACTCCAAAGTGTTTATAAAGTTCAAACAAGAAACATTAGATACAAGCATATTGCCAAGTACTGTTCATTTTAGATGTAATTTACTCACTGTAAATAAATCTGTAAATAACTACCTCTTAACACTTCTTGTGTAAACATTGTGGAAACTATTTCCCCTATGCTTTTTGTTCCTATTTGTAGGACTAATGATACTGATCAGAATAGTTGAATAGAGTATTAACAAACATGGCTCATATATTGGCAATGTAATACTTCAATGGTAATAACAGTATTAGTGACATGAATTGGTAATAATTATACAACTGCTATCAGCAGCATCACAAATGTGTATGTAAACTTCTTTGCTTTGGGATGTTAACATTTCAATGGTTACAATTAGATGGTGTAAGATCACATCTTAGTAAGTACTGGGCTATGTAAGACTTTTGCTGGATAGAAATATTTTCTTGGTAAAGCCTGCTCTTCAATTTGTATTTAATCAAAAGGTACATTTAACTTGCAGCATATCTGAATCATATCAAACCAGGTAAGAATTTATTCCAATCACTAACATAATATTTTTGTGGCTACATGTACTTAAATCCATACTGTTTTGGGAAGCAAGGTTTTTTTTGGCTTGGTTTGGTTTTTTTTCTGGGGTTTTTGTTTGGTTGATTATTGGGGATTTTAATTTTTTAATCTAACCCCTGTGGAGCATGTTTCCACTTGAAGACATTACAGCATAATAGGAAAGTCTGGCACCACAGGTCTTACTGTTTCAGTCTCAGTTTTCTTTGTTACTGTTCTACTAGCAGATCCATGGCCCCTTCAGATTATTTCAGACTTTGCTTTTCAGAAGGCTTTGACCAGACTCTGACAGCTCTCACCATACCTCTCCAAGTGTCTCATGCTACTATACAAATACTGCATTGACATGAGCAGTTTCTCATTACTATTAGAAAGGAAAGCACCATAATCCTCTTGAGAAATTATTTCATTATTTAACTTAAATTCTCAGGTTTGTGCTTTCACTCAGTGCACATTTTTAGTTTACTCATTTTTAAACCTCATCACCCCAAACAGTTTATGTCACTTTGCCACTTATTCCATCCGCCATCAAAGTAGCACTGGCACATTATTTTAAATTCCTATTTTCTCTGTAACTATCCTGTGTCTTTTCAGTTAATGTTCAATGTATAATGGAGAGATGACCCCTTGTGCAGAGAGAAAAGTTATTTAATGAAGGGGAATGATTCCAAAAATACATATATTCTTTAACCTTTATTCAGGAAAGTAAGTACAATTTTAGGGAATTGAGTTTTAAAGGTTATAAAAACTTGGGACCTAGAAATAATAAGATATATTTTTTTTTTTTTAATTTTAATCCTGCAGCAGCTCTCACTCCCTCCAACAGTCTTTCATTTTTCCATCTGACCTAGCCACTCTCCCTATTGATTTCTAATGTTACATTTCACCTCTTGACCTTGTCTACTGTATTAAGACTTCACTAATCATCAAACTGAACTTTGTTCTAGTGTGCAGGGCTACACTACAAATAGACATGATAAAAATAATATTTTGGAATAGAGGATCGAAAGGATGTGCACTGCTTTGCCTTGTTGGATTCAGGCACTTTGCACCCTTGCTCCTTGCATTTCAGCTAAACTAGTGACATTTCAAGGATAAAGGCAACAATTAGTTTCTTACTTCTATTTCTACAGATTCATGCAGCTTCTTACAGGTGGCTGAGAAAGTTTCCGAAGTGCCAAATTCAAAATACCAAAATTTGTTCTTCATTCTGAAACAAGAAAAAAAGAAAAAAGATCTTATTCACTATCAATATGTGACAAAAGTGATCATCCTGTCTTCCATTATAAGTAATGGCAAAGGCTTGGGAACATGTGACATCCCATTTGAAATAGATGAGCTCATAATTTTCAAAGCTTAAATGTTGGTGTCAAGTTGTATGATATCCCCTAAAGGGATAACAGGAATGTGTAGAACTGACAGGTTCAAATGTACCTTTGCCTTTTCTTTTTCAGTGACTATCAGAATATTTTTTGTCAGTTAACCAGTGACATGCCTCAGAAAAATGTATCTATTTTATTTCATGTCTTACACCTACTATACATTTCCTGATTCATGGTTAAAATCTCTGTCCTGCAAGCAGGGCACTTCCATCATGAAGAAGAGTCAAAACAAAACTGTAGCTTGCCTTGTTATCTAAAGGTAAGGATAAATTCTTATTGCTCACGATGACA
This sequence comes from Agapornis roseicollis, assembly GCA_002631895.1. Classification (NCBI taxonomy): domain Eukaryota; kingdom Metazoa; phylum Chordata; class Aves; order Psittaciformes; family Psittacidae; genus Agapornis; species Agapornis roseicollis. The sequence goes on from NDXB01001066.1 coordinate 71,639, forward strand.
GATGTGATATTTGAAGAAAGTAAGAATTCCACATCTAACACTCTTTAGATATTTTGCATTAGGAAACCTACATTACCAGGTAATTAACTCAGACACATTGCAAATGGGTGATGGGACCAGCACCTTAAAATTCATGAACAAATTCTACAGAAAAATAAAGCCTGCTACAATGCTAGTAAATTGCTCAGTTTATCATGACAGCAGGCAGAGATTACACTTTTTTATTCTTAAATACATAAACACTGCACTTCTTTTCTACCAGCTTTATTGCATACTGTTAAAAACAATCAGGACACCAGAGTACCGTTTCAAATAAGTATGTGCAGTTTGGTTGGACTTTTATGAGTAATTATGATTCTGAAACAAAACAAGAAGCTAACCTAGAAAAACAAAAAAAGACACTGAACTAGAAATCATGATTCACACTTAGAAATCAGCCATGAACACAGTTCGTCCACCTGCATAAACTGTTCTTTGACACAGACACAGCACAGTGTACTTGGAACTTGAAAATGACTGCGTTTGCATGAGCTAGAAGTGATGCAGAGTGAAACGCAGATGTAGACGACTGTCAAACATGTCAGCAAATGTACAAATGCTACCCCCCTTGGTACTTATTTCAAATTACACATAAAGGTTTACTTAGCAGCTCTTAAAATCTACTTAATGGTTCTTAATGTTACAAAGGGTGAAGGGGTACTACAGCCTTGGTCTTTCCCAGAAACCTGCTGGCACAGGTTTCTATTGCAATAGCAGAGGTGGGTAAGGATGTCCAACCCAGCAGCCTGCACACGGTGGGGAATGGAAGAATAATAAAGTGTCACGTTTCTGATGAAAAAGTTAAAGGCATTTCCAAAGATTTTTGCACAGAAAACCTTGAAATGTTTGGAAACTACTTTTTGAAAACCTGCCCTGGGATAAATGGCATCCTTGTCAAAAGAGGTTCAACAACCAGAAGGGCTCAGACCAGATTCACTTCTGGTGAGTGGAAGTGGTCTGATGGACACTCCTCCTATATCTGCAGCACACTGACATGCTGACTTGGGATTAACTGCTCTATGAATGACAATGTATATGGAGAAATGAATTTCCAAACAAATGTGAACAAAGTCCTGAATTCCTTTTGTGTTCCTTTGGAAAATCTGGATGCAATTATTTTCCTGCTACTTTCTACACAGAAAAGATGAATGAAAAAATACTAATAGTAAAGAACCCCAAACAACCTGATGTAAACACTCAGAAAAATATTTTGTCATTTCTTTTGAAAGATCAACAAGCCTTTGCATCTTCTCCTATGAGAACTCAATATTCAGTTATTTTTACCCCAAAAGCATCTTTTCTTCTTCTTTACTGAAAAGCCTGCTTTAAATGGATCTCATAAACTCTTTGACTTGCATGAAGATAAACCAGACAGATATATTTTAGCAACATTTGGAATATATTGTGTCAAATCCATGTATTTTTTGTTCAGCAAAACAAAACCCAGCATTGTGAGTGCACTCAAGGTTTACAAGAAAATTTAGATCTGTAAGTCAAAACCTTTTAGAATTATATGACAGAAGAGTAAGTACATTTAGCAGGTGAGGTTTTGATGGTAGATGTATTTCTTATCATTTAAATATAGTCTATGCGATTCTATTGGGAAAAAAAATGTAGTCTTGTGAGTCTGTCCTCCTTTCTCTAGTAGGCTATACCTCTGTTTTAAGGATAGTAACACAATCTATTTGACAGCTTTACCAGCATAAAGTTAGATATAGATACAAACAATTTATTCTTCATTTCCAACTCCTTTTACCAGCCATGAAAAAGATTAGATTGCTTGTTTTTAATCAAACGCATTATATTTTTTATTGAACCGACCGAAAACTGTATTAGAACTTTAACTATACATACAAAGTCAAAAGTAAAAACATCAATTATACTAAAATCTCCACAAGCAATACCAGTCTTATAATAAATAGCCTGATTTTTCTATAATAAAAAAACTCCCTGAATTTATAACTTCCACTTGCCTTCCTGCATTCCTATTTCAAACAATTAAAGCTTATATGGTTATCAAGAAAGCAGCAAATAGTGGAAGAGTCCATTTAGAAGATTAATGAACTAGTCTGATGGCCATTCTAATTTCTTTCACAACAGTATATTTTAGGTACATTAACAAATACATATTTAATGACAATTTTGTAACATTAAAACTGCAAGAAACTGAATCGTGGGCTGCTGTCAAGTCGACTTTCTCTCTCCTAGAGGAGATGATAATTTAGACTTTTTCCACTTTTAATAAGAGATGACCAAAATAAAGATGAAATCTGCTTCAGTTAAAAATAATAAAAAAAAGTATTATACCATAGCCCTTTTCTTTACAACACTGGTTTTGTTGGAATAGGAAAGGGAATAGATTATTTTACAGGAAGAGATTTTTGCATATGCTTCAAAGCGCATAGGTAAACTCTTAAACAACTTTGTGTTTGAAAACACAATATAAATAAAATATCAGTCATGATTAAAGGCTGACCTATCTAATCCTGCCATTGGATTAGAGTATGTCAAAATATATACAGCCTATGGATGCAGGAATAACAAAACAAAACTGCAATTCAAGAGCCTACACAACTTTTGTGCTGGAGGTGTATACCCTGAATTTCTGGTCAATTTTCTGGTAAGTGGAGTGATCTGAAACAGGGATGACAAAAACGGTAACACTGCCGTTTCCTGCAGTGTTTCTATATCATGGATAGATATCAGACTTAGAAACTTTGATATGTTTCTTGGAAAAGTTCAGACTAATATTTGGTAATCAAGGCAAAATTATCAAAATAGTCTGTGATATGGATTTGCTCCATTATCAGTTAATCAGAAACCCCCCTACTGCTAAAACTATTTTATATAACCTTTCTGATTAAGTAATTACAAGGCATGTCATTGAAAAATTGTCCTGCATCTAAATATGGAAATAGTAAATACTTTATTCTACACCTGAAGAGCATCTATACTTCACTGCAGTATGCACACTCTGTCAGAACATGCATAACAATAGACCAGCTATAGGCTGCTAATAAAAGGTCATGACAATAAAACAGAAGTATCTTTAAACTTAAGAAACAAATTCTCATTCTGGTGTTAAGCGACTACAGCTGGGGCAAAAGCTTATTATTATGTTTGTAAATTTGTCATGCTTTCCACCACATTCTATTTACACTTCTTGTATGCACTATTTATATGTATTATATTTCTTTCCAATTTAATTATGCAGTCTCCAGCTTCGGTGACTTGAGCTCAAAATTTCTACATCATGAAATTTTTGACTACAATCTTAATAAAATTTCAGCTGAAATACTTTGACCATTTCTTAAAATGACTGGAGAAAACCATGTATATTTGCTCACATTAATTGTGTTTGATAACATCCTCTTTGAACTGTTTTAATACAGCTATACTTTCAGAGCAGAGATTTTAAATTTAGTACAAGGATGGCCTTGCATCAAGAATATGCCTCTGGCCATCTGCGTGAAGATACATAAAGAATCTAACTATATTTTGATCACTTGAAAATATACTTTGGGGATGATTTCTTTCCAATATTCTCATACGGCAGGGAAAGAACAAATTTGTTATCTCTAGCTCTGTCATCTTTTATCCTTTAACCTATATAGGGATTTTTACCCCTGACACTACCAGAATTCTTAATTTTTCCAAGGTAAATTCCTTGAAAATCTACTGCCAGGAAGCAATCTTTACCACAAATCCATGCAAGAATTCTGGACACGCAGTACTCGGCTTCCCCCATAAACTATAGTGTTCTCCAAAATATAATCCCTAAGGACTGCCTTCTAAAAACAATTTTTTCTCTTTTTAAAGCTGTTCCAATTACGTTGCAGGAGTACTGTTGATTTGTCAGTGAGTATCATGTATTTAAAAGGAACAGGTCATTGTGTCTCCCTTTTCCCCCTTGTTCACTCTTTTGTCCTTTGTTCCAAGGAAACATGGAATAATGTGTAGAACCACCTCTGCAGGGTATCAAAAATACCAGAGAAGCGTGCAGAAATGGAGGTGTGAGACACAGGTGTATTTCCATAGAACAGAAACTGTTCAGCTTCCAAGGGGAGAACATGGTTGAGAAGTATATGTGAAAAAAAAAAAAGAGATCATCATCAAGGAAAATAGAGAAGTCAAGAAAGAGAAGAATTAGAAAAAGATGGGAACCTAATTTCCAAATTCACTAAAGTTCTACAATGCTGAAAGAAAAATGATGATCAAATAGAGAAGGGAAAAAGAAGAAAATAATCCTAGAGGAGACCCAAGTAAAACCACATATTTCTGAAGTCTGAAAATACATATAACAAGGTCTAAAAAGGAAACTGGCAGTATAGGAAATACCACGCTGGGCAAAAAAACTGAACATCTGTTCCAATATGCTGTCACTGATAGTGGTTAGTACCCAAGACTTTGGAGAATAGGGTAAAACTCCATGTAGTATACAGCTGGGAATAATCCAGCACTAAGAAGGGTTTATTATTATTTATGATTCTATCAAATTGAAAGAGGGTACATTTAGAATAAATGTAAGGAAGGATTTTTTTCACAATGAGGGCGGTGAGACCCTGGTGCAGGTTGCCCAGAGAAGCTGTGGCTGCCCCATCACTGGCAGTGTTCAAGGCCAGGTTGGATGAAGCTTTGAGAAACCTGCTCTAGCGGAAGGTGTCCCTGTGATGGCAAGGCACTGAACTGGATGAGCTTTAAGGTCCCTTCCGATCTAAACCATTCTATGATTTTAATTCAGACAGTTTATGACCATTTACACCATGAAGCAACTTAAAAAAAACAAAAGGAAAAAAAAGGAAACAAATGAAAAAATAAATCCAAGCAAAGATCAGCCAAACTCATGACAGCAAATACCCTTACAAAAAAAGAAAAAACAAAGTTTATGTTAATCCATGGCTACGTGTATTAGAGCTTGGAATCTTGTACTGCATTAAGAAAACCCCCAGCAACATAGAAGCCTTAGTGCTGCTTCTTGATGCATGGGGGAAAAAAAAGCCTGTATGGAAAAAAAAGCTTCCTGTGGTGTATCTGAAATTGCTGCTTTGGTTTTATTGAGTCCCAGCCTGTGAGACATACCTTCAACAGCAGGCAAAGCAAAATTTACAGCAGATTGTATGTCATGGTGATTGTACTTTGTATTCCTGGTAATAAAATGTGCTGATACATTGGATTTTATCTAATTAAATACATATTCAATGCCTGATAAAATAAATAAAACTTCAGTTGCTGAAAAATATTGTAATGCTTCATACAATTCAATATAAAGAATATTCTTATCAAGTCCTATCCTCACAGAAGTTTTCAACAGACAACATATTTTCCATCTTTTCTTACTGTTCATAAATCTATTATCTAGGTAATTTTATACTTGGGTAAAAATGATTTCATTGCAGCACATAATATATATTAATAAGAATGTATGACTTTTTCTAATATTCTTTTTTCTTTCCACTTCTGTGGAACTTAACAATCATATAATTCCTGTTCTGCTTTATAATGAATCATACGCAAAGGTAAGGAAATAGGCAGTGGAGATGCACATGCATTAGAGATTTATGTGTGACTGGCATGATTTTAATAGAGACATCTCTGTCAATTTTTTTTCCTTTTCCATTACCAACTGTACTTATGGCAAGTCTGTTAATCTCTTACAGCACATTGCATAAGCAGAGATTGTATAGATAAGTGCAGAGAAGTTAACATCCTGAAAGAACAGTTTCAGTTTTACACAATAAATAAGATTTTCACATTATGATACCAACCATGCCCCTACAAACCTGCGTTTGACTCCTTTTTGTCTCATGCTTTATAATACTTTCGTACTGCAGTACGCATTTCCGCGTGCAGTTGGTCTGCAGTCTCTACTGTTCACCTGCCTGCCCCACCTCCACCTCTCTGCCCAATTTTCTCCATAGAGTCGGCAGCTGTAACTACCATACTTCCCCCTTGCCTGTTCAGTTCCAGTTCTGCTTTCAGCTGTGCTCTCACATCTGTCCAAGAACCCACCCCAGACACCTTGTTCACTCTGACCAATTTCAGCAATGAATACAAATCATGAAGGATTGCAAAAGGGCCCTGCAGTACTGAGTGACTGTGGGTTAAAAGCACAGATGACATGTAATGTGGATAAATACAGTGATGCATCGAGGAAAACAAACAAAGTATCTTAATTTTACAAAAAATGATGAGTTCTCGGGGATGGAATCTTGGATTTACAATAGGTGAGTGAAGTGCTAGATAACAGCCTTTGCAAGAATTGTGCTGTGATGCTGAATAATATGTTTAGTTTTCCTCTCCCCGAAGAGGACATGGGGTAGGTGGTAGGAGTTGGGGGGGAGGAGAGGTGGAAGAAATAAAAACCAAAAAAAAAGACTATACTAGAAGAGGAAAAAGTACGGAGAAAGAAAATGGGGGCAATCAAAATATTGAATACCTTTTGAATTCTTCAACCTAGAAAAGTGATAAATGAGAGAGATATATTACAGTTCTATAAGATCATGCATGCTATGGGGGAGAATGAATAGTGTATTCACTGTCTCTCCCAAGAAAAAGGTAAGACAGATGAGAAAGACCTAGGAGGCAGCAGATACAACGAAAGGTTTCTTTACACAGCATGCAGTTAAGATGCTAAACTCGTTGTGAGAGAATGCTAGAAGTTTACATCAGTTCAAAAAATACTTGACAGGTTAATGGAAGAAATAGCCACTTAAGTCCACCTAACAAAAGCACCACAAATATGGAAATACATTATAAGTTACCCAATTTTTCTCAGACTTATTGGCAGATGGTACTGGAGAAACAGCACTTGACTAGGTATCCTTCTGGCTGACACTGGATAGAAAGTTTTCTGTCCTTAAGGTTCTCGTTCCAGGCAGATTTCCTCATTTCTCTTACCATCTTTGCTGGATTATCTATTTCTCCTCACTAAGTATCTTGCCACCCGTTAACCACTTCTGATCTCAGGGTAATTTCATTTGGGTTGAAATACTTGTACAGACAGTCCAGTTTTGAGTACCAGTCAGCTGACGTACTGCAGAAAGGTACTGATGTTCCCAAACACCATCTATCATCTGTATATTTGCAGACAAAACATGCAACAAAGTCACTGGGCATCTATGCACTGTTTCCTGATTTTGCAGGGTTACTGATCAGAATGCAATTTGTCTAGGTTTTTGAGAGGATCAGCAGCCAGATTGGAAGTGCTCCATCTGCTAGGGGTACTAGAAAAAAAACCCAGGAGCAAATCCAGGATGATAATCATATCCATAATCCACATTCTTCACTTATTAGCTATGAAACCTGTTCTCGTTGGGTTAACTATGATGCCTTTCTCACATATCCTCCTTAAAATGCAGACTTCAATAGAGAAAAGCCTACTTCTAACATCTATGGAGGGCAGAATCTTATCCTAAAAATACAAATAAAAATATCCATATTGAAATATTACCAACACACTTCAATAATTTTAAGAGCCTCATATTAGGTGCTATAATGCAGGAGGAACGCAGTGACTTTTCAGCTGTGTCTCAGATTGCACTGTTTTGTGCTAGGATGCAACAGGATGTTAATGGGAAAAAAGAGATAATGAATGTCTCTTAGAGTTACAGAGAAGTGGCACACTCAACTGAGAAAAAGTACAGGAGGTTAACCTACAGCACCTGGTATAAAACCCAGCTATGATAAACCAGTGTGATACCTGGCGGATACAGTTTACAAGATACCCCTCCATGTAAGAGGGTACTTTTTCTAATCTGTGATAGAAATACCTGGTTTAAATAGGAATTCTGACACTTCCTTTTGAATATATTGTGCCTTAACAAGTTTTTCAGGAGATCTAAATGTTTATTTAAAAAGTATCTTCATTATATCTGTGACTTAATATGTCAATTTGCTCCACTAAATGAACATTCCTGTAACAATTCTTCAATCCTTTGTGTCTATTCCCTAACTCGAAAAAGTTATTTACTTTTATCCTCACATTTCTCCTCAGTTTCTTTCCCGAACTCCCCAGTCTTGGAAGCAGATGCTAAGGCACCAATGACTCATTAATCTGAAGAGGGTTTTTATCATGAACAAAAATAAAGCTTATAAACAGTTCCACATTTACCAGCCTTGGTCATACTAGAGAACCAACAAAGCTCCTTTTTTTATATATATATAAAAAAAAAGAAAAGAAACAGAGAAAGAATAAGCCCTTTCTGTAGATAACAGACCTCAGAGCAATATCTCAGAGCAAGGTCACGGACCTTCACATTTCATCTTTAAATTACGTTAGACGAATAACACAATTTTCCTTCCCCTTCCCCACTAATATGGATATGTAAAAGCAGATTTGACACTGAGTAGTACTTAAATTAATGATGCCATTGTTAAGGCAGTTCAGAGGCTCAATGACAGGTTTACAAGGAGACACTCCTCACTGGCTGCTTCACAATTGTAGCACTCTTAGAAGACAAACAAACAAACACATGAACCAGTTTTGTTTCCCTGTGATGCAGGTGATTACACGTAATTAATGTTTTTCTCTACCCAATATTGTAATTCCAACTGAAAAACTAAAGGGCCTCAATACTGCTATTGAACTTCAGCCAAAAAAACCCCCTTACATTCCCTTAAAATACTTGGAACGCCATGGTTTATACCATTCCCAAGTAGGACACCATTAGGAGACTAAGGAAAAAGAAATCCAAAACAAAACAAAAAGATCCTGAAGGAATCAAATGTGGTAAGGGAAACAATGAGCAGCTCTTCCATGAACACACAGGGGAAACGTCAGACTCTGTGTAGGAGAAAATCTTTGACAAAATCTTTTCTCCCTAGGATCCCTGCAGAAATATTTAAACCTGACAGGAGTGGGGACAGAGCCTGTCTGTCTGACAGGGAATCACAGGACTTTAAAGTGTTGCTGGGTTTTGTTTTTTCTTTTACTTAAAGAGCAGGTTTATGAGTTTTTGAAGCCTCACCCATTTCAAGCTTCACTGCCTCCTGACTCCATCCTTCTGAGAAGACCAAGAATGGAAGTAGCTTACCTGGAATTCAGCTTGACACCATACTTTGGCATGCCAATACTATGAAGTAGACAGTTGTGTTCCCACTGAAGACAAAAGACATCGACTCAACAGAACTGAAAGTGTGATTCACCAGACGTGAGTAAACAGAATTGCTCTTCAGGCTTCATTGAGAAAAATAACTGCCTCTCCACTGGAGGTGGAAATGATCTTAAGGTCCTTTCCAACCCTGACTATTCTATGACTATATCTAGTTCATGTGTACACAGACACCTTTTGAGTTCTATATTGAGTAGTCTAATCTGAAACTGAGCAACTGTCTTGTTTCAAAACACACCTATATGGAATCCCATCCCCCCCAAACTCTACAAGATGAATGAAGTTTCATTATTCCTTATTTAACTTGCTAAAAGAGAGTTTAAACCCCATATCCTTACAAGTATTTAGGTGGGAAAAGGCATCTAAGCATCCTTTCACCTAAGGCTTTTAGTGATTTACCGCTAAAAGTAAGGCTTTTCTAGACTTACCAGAAGAGTCCAATATCTGTGGTCTCTCTAGCACCTTAAATGCAAATCCAAAAGGCAACATAAGATGTACCTCCTCCTTAGTCTCATGAGGTGAAATGTGAGCCAAGTTTCATTCTCTTTGTGAAACAGAAGTTCACAGTTACTAAATAACACTACATTCCCTTCTATTTTGTAGGGTAGGATGGGATGAGTTCTGCTTCTAAAAGGCCACTGATATTTTAGAAACCTGAAAATATTACAATTAATGCTATACTTGTGAGTCTATATTTTTAGGCAACATTTGAAAACTGAACACAGTCATCAGCTGTGCTTAAAAATGCTGTTCCGCAAATGTGCAGAGACTTCAGAACGCATTTTTAGTGTGACAAAAAGTCTTAGCAGAAATCAGGACATAGCATTGAAAATGTAAATGGTGGCTGTATAAATAATAAATTCTACTACTGTAACTACTTACCACCTCACCCTTTAAAACACAAAGTCAGAAAACTTTCTACACTGAACAGAACCTAACAGGATGAGGAAGGCTGCCAGGTAGAGAATAAAGCTAAGAACAGTGTAGTGGTCTTGCTCCTCTCTACAAAGCCATGCGACCAATCATAGAATAGTCAGGGTTGGAAGGGACCTTAAGATCATCCAGTTCCAACACCCCTGCCATAAGCAGGGACACCTCACACTAAACCATGTCACCCAAGGCTTCATCCAATCTGGCCTTGAACACTGACAGGGATGGAGCACTCACAACCTCCCTGGCCAACCCATTCCAGTGCCTCAGCACCCTCNTCATCCAATCTTGAACACTGACAGGGATGGAGCACTCACAACCTCCCTGGCCAACCCATTCCAGTGCCTCAGCACCCTCCACCGAAAGTCTTGTTGAATTATCAGCAAATAACTGCATGCCATTGTTTCATTTATTGGAAAGTTGCAGTTAGAACACTGATTTTTTAATCCCTGTACTCCCCTGCAATTTAAAACACATGCAATCAAGAAGAAAAGTATTTATTTTAAAAGGCATACTTAAATCTGTGTGATAGTTCCCTATGTGCCTTCTATGGAATGTGTTAGTGATTATATACGTTCCACTCTGGGGAAGTCTACAGATAGAGACTCTTCTTACGAGTATATACACAAATATCACTTCAAGAAATTTTCTGCCTTTCTAAGTTTTGGAAAATCATAAGCTACACGAATGATATATTTACCACCAATACTTAGTAAGATTCTTTTCTGTGGCCAGAAAATTGGTGAGGAATCAACTTTTACAGGTTAGAATTCTAAGCCATCAAATAAGCCTAGTAATTAGACTTGTGCTTCTACCGAAATCATATTTGTCTTGTTCAGTGCCTTTGGCTTTGCTTCTTACACTGCAGCTCTATATTGCATTTCTAATCATTATTTCGCCCCAGCTTTTTAAAGTCTCTCACAGCTCCATGCTACCAGCTGTTGTTTCCTTTCCTAACGTACTTGCAAGAGAAAAAAAACCCAAACCCCAAAACAACCCCCACCAATTTAGATTTCTTTGAACCTTATTCTTACTGCTTTTTCAGCTCCTGAGGCAAATGGAAGCAACCATTCTTTGATTTAAAGTCAGTAGTATTTTAAGACTTAAACTTGATAAGGACATCAAACATGGTCAATGAGGATGCTGACATTTGGAGGCATTGATCTGATTTCTTAGAATTTGCAGGATTCCAGAGACTGCTTGACTTGAAAATTGCACCAGTGCAACCAATTTTTTAAGCTTAAACAAGTACAGATTGTTTGGTGTATGTTATTAAACTAAAAAAAGGAAATAAAAGGAGCGATATACAAATAAAATGAAGCAGTTAATGCTTACAGAATTGGGACTCTATTTCAGTATAAACTTTATAATTATAGGTTGGTTAATAAATTTCTAAATGATCTAAACTAAGCCAAATTAAGCCACTCTTAAATGAAAGTTGAAATGTATGTACTCTATCACTTGTTCTAGTTTAATCGTTCTACATATTGAGTTCAAAAATAACAAAAAGACAAAGCAGACAAACCTTCTATCAAAGTGGCACTATTTCTTTTAAATCTAGACATGTTATTTGACATACAGAGAACATCAGCTGCAGCTCTTTTGTTAACATACACGCATAGCTTTTGGGAACAGTGAACATATGAATAAGGGAATACAAATTACCAGCACATAAAATGCTGCTTCACAGAGTTCCCTGTAGTTACATGAGAACAGCAGGTAACACTTTCACTGACATGCACAGCTGTAAAAAGCTCACAGAATTTAGCTTGCAGGCTTGGATTTCTTTCAAAAAACCAAATCTTAAGAGTATATTAAAGTATATAAGTCTAGCATTTAAATCAGATCTTCAAAATGTATTCTACCATAAACATTTAGGGCTGAAAAAAACAACCAAAACTCAAACCATAAAATACAGTACTACAATAGTACATCTGAGAAGGGGCAAGTGAACTCTTCCAAATCTGAACAAACAGGAAAGTTCAGAGAAACCATGTATGAAACAGTCTGTAAAATTTTCTGCATGGGACTTCAAAACCGCATATACTAGATTAGTATGTAAAAGCTTGGTGTGCCGACTGCAAAAGACATGCTTTGAGAAAAAATGGACGTACAGAACTTCTTCAGCTTTTCAACTGAAACCACACAGTAATCCATCATTTTTCATTTTAATGTTGAGTGAAGAACCAGGATGAAGTACACACAGAAATCCTTAGCTGGTTTTAATTCCTCTGCATTGGTCTACAGTACAGAGGCAGTAAAAATTATTATAATGGCACAGTATGTAATAACGTCCTAATGACTCTTACCTCACAGTAATGCAGTTTTTCTTCTGTTTAGGGGCTTGGCCAGAGAAAGGGAAGATACTGGAATATTTTTAATTCCTACTAGTTTTCATCTATGTTGCATGGTGCTGAGGCCGAATCAAATGTCTCAGGTAGGATTAATGGTTTAGCTGATACGAGAGGTGGCTTAAGACACACATAGGATTTGAAATCCAACTTTCAGATTTAAAAGATACATATTTGTACATTCTTGTGCAAGCTCTAGAGCTGACTGTAGTTTTAGTTTTCAGGTAACAGCAACATGTTTCCATGTTAAGATACAAGCAGCATATTAACCAAACATTGTGGTTTAAACACAGCACTGCACCAGCTACTATGAAGGAAAAAACATAACTATTACAGCTGAAACCAAGACACCAAATATAACTCCCTACAGAGAAGGTGGAGAGCAGGGAAAGAGCCAAGCCTTTTTAGTGAAAACAGTGCTGTTTTCAGTAGACAACAGAGGCTATTATGTTAAGACAGAACTATGCAATGCTTTCAGAAAAAGAAAGTCTTCATCTTTGAAATGGAATTACAAAAAAGAACATTTCTGCAGAATTTTCCAATGTAAAAGTACAGACTATGTGTTTGCAATTAATATAAAATCATGCCTTTATCTCCACGTATGAATATTAACAAACCAGCTCTACTTTTTTAAGTTCCAAGAGAACATGCCAAAGAATTATTTTGGCAGCCCATCTTTTACATTCACAGCCATAATACACCTGTCAGTCTTTTCTGTAAAACTAAAGTTGTTTTCCAGACAGGTTATATGTAGGAAATAATGCCCGCATTATTTTTTCTTTTGCTGTGTTTCTATATGTGACAGTATGCTCAGAAGCATTTCTTAAGGTTTGTTTAATTTTGAAAGTACTTCATGCCAACATCTTAGACAGCTTTTCCTCTGAGTTGTTCCTTACAGCTAGACATTTACTATGAGTATGAAGTATCATGGGCAATTGTCACGTGATAAACTACTGCTTCACCCATCAAATATACAGCTGCTCACCAACGACCTTGAGCATCACTTACACTCCCACAGGCGCGGCCCTGTGCAGCTGGCACAAATTCAGCCGAACAATCAGGTTCATGCCTGTCTGCAAAAGGTGGGACTTCTGAAAGCACTGCGTCTCACATAGTGCACCCAGAGACCTGACGACTCTTGAGAAAGGTGTCCAGCACCTGCTCGTTCCTACCAAGGAGTATTACCTGCTCACATTGATTTGCAGCAAAGTATTTCTCAGTAAGTATTTCCACTTAACATTTACTCTCAGGGAACCTGTGTAGTGGGAGATATTTACGAGTTGCTTTCAGCTTAAAAATAAATCACCTCTAATTCCTCTAAGCGAAATCAATCAAAAGTCTGTAAAAAAACGGACTGGTTGTTTGGTCGATTCTGGCAGAAAAGTAAACAGCACTTCAGCTTTTCTCCACCATTAAGGTCTAAATGGCCTAGAAAGTAAATCAATATCTCCAGTCAGCCTTCTGGCTATTGTTTAGCCAGTAGATATGGATTTTCTCTATCTTACTGCACTCCTCTGGGACTAACCTGTAATCCTCAGAGAGTAATAATAAGTTCATTATCTAGTTCAGCTCTCGGTTGTACATTTAAATGGACCGCATCCATCAGCAGCAGTTGTTAAAGTTAAAGGACAATGACATCCCATTCAACCTATTTCACAGTGAAATACTTGCAAGACCTGATGGAGAAAATTATTTAAAAAATCTTATTTGTCAGGTTATTAAAAATGAAATATCACAAATGAGGTAAAGGGTAAATAAGGATTTTTCTTACATATCTAACACTGTTCCTTTGTTAATGAGTTAAACTGTGGTGAAGCTCCTGTCATACATCATGCAATCTTTCATTATTCATATCAATATGTTTCACATATTTCTGGTTAAATACCGCTGCAAAGCAGGCAGCTGTCAGAACCAATCAGTACTTTTTTATCAGTCCTGAGCTACCAGATGTTTGCTGGACTAAAATGAGTTTTCCTCCCTCTACCAAGGAGTGCACAAGAAAGCTCTCTCATTTTTAAACACTCAAGTTTCAAAAGGTTGTACTTTGGAATCACAGAATCTGTGTTACGCTCTCAGCTAGGGAGAGTTACAGTGTCTGACCTGAGCACTCTGTTTCATGATATACACACGCTTTCCCTGGTAAAGGTATACACTGCATCACAACATCACAAACAGAATACTACTTTTACACTGAACATTTAAAAAAGCTACAGGCTAGTAGCTATTTTCTAGATGCTCTGAGTATTTAAAAAAACCCAAAGACTTACTACTTACTAGTTGCTACGACTATATCCATACTGTAAACTATGCACATGAAGAATGCTGTGTGCTGGGGAATGCGCTGATTTTATCTATATCTTCAAACTCAGCCCTCAGAGGGGTTAGACAAACATACATAAAAGTCACAGCCACAACTGCCAACCTGCCACAGGTTCTTTCCTCTCATTCAAGAATTATGAGGAAGAATGAAGCAGGAAAAGGATGGGAGCTATGGTTCTATTCGGGCAAGTGGTTTGAAGAGCAACATTTTCTATAATAAGTAACCATTCCTTTTTCCTTTCAGAAGTGCCTATCCAGACTGCAACCACATTTAGGTGAGTGACAGTCGTCAGATCAAAAGGAGAGTTGTCAGTCCTAAATAAAGAAATTGATTCTTAAAATGGATCATCTAAATTCAGAGGTTAAGTCCAAACAGCAATGCTGTATAGGGCAAACGGAACTTTATGACAGTGGCAATTCCCAAACTGCAGCTGATCTTGTGCTTGTTGGCACTGGGCTCACCACTAGGTGACAGCTAGGGAGCACTCAGAGCTCCCCCAGATGTTCCCTCAAACAACTTTGCTCTATTCCTAAAGCAATTCACTTGGTTTAGAGAAGTTTTTTAGATCACTCCACAAAACACTGTAATGAAAATCAACAGAACTTAAACTCCTATGTAAATGTCACTTCCAGAAAAAAATCTATTAATGTTGTGTGAAATAACGCTTGGTTCACCTTAAAAATGGAGCCTTAAAGTCTTCTTAATGTCACTAATCTTTGGCAGAGAATGAAGTCTGCTGAAAAGACAAGTCAAAGAAATCAAAGCCACAGAATGGAGGCCTGAAAAAGCATCCAAAAGGATGCTTTTGGAAGGACACAAAAGGTGTCCTTCTGATATTCTAGGAGGGCACAGTTGTTTGCTTTGAATACTCTTACTGAAAGATCCTGTTCCTCATGTTCTCCCAAACACCTTTTACAACTAACTGATCTCTCATGCAGATAATTTTTATGATAATCCCAAAACTTAATTTTCTCCTTTTTATGATGAATGATTGTCGTGGTTTAAACCCAACCAACCACGCAGCTCGTTCACTCACTCAACCCCCCTGGCTTGC